>DWME01002113.1:0-21956 GCA_018244795.1 Parelbella ahira ahira | reverse complement strand
GTCTATTGTTTACTATATTCTGTGCTCGTGGTATTAAGCGTGTTCAGCATTTTCCATGTGAGGCGCGCGCTCATATTTCGGTAGGTAGCGCGCCGCTACAGTAAGAAAAACCAAATGTAATTTGACGTTTGAAACACGCGCCATTATTGACAGGTGTCTAATTAACAATGTTGCCAACATATTAAACTAAAATCACACTGTATCACCGTAATGATTCAAGATTTAAGAAACGTTTTGCTGTTGCTTAATAACTCAGATGGCTTTAACCAACCTAGAAAAACACTGGTAAATCTATGAGTTCTTCTTTTTGTTTAGTTCCAAATCTGCCATTAATATTAAATACACTTCACGTTATGAGGGTTGCAGTTGCAGTTTTCATATTAATCCTGCAACATATTTGTTAATTATGTACTCGTACTTATGTAGTTGTGTGTATTTGCATAAGAAATTCTTTCTGCATTTCTACAACTTTAAAACTGTAGAAAAATTAATTTAATAGAAGTATTCACTTAATTCTATTTGTGACTCTACATAGATAAATATTTTACCTGATCAGTTATCCCGTTTCCAAACAGAAATCACACACCTGTAACAACAGAAAGAAAACATTACAAAACGAAAAGTTATCCCATAATAAAACTCTATGACCGAAGAATCACGAAAAATTATATTCAGCGATGCAAATGATAACAATTATTCTGAAGGACATTTTCTCAAAGTAATAATCATTTTTGTAGTCATTGAAAATAAACATCATTTTTGCACTGACCAACGTTAATTAATGAATGTAAAAGGTTTCAGAATGAGAAAACCTGTATATTTTTCGTTAATTTTTTGTTCAAGTACATAAGTAGTATCTCATATAAGACACTCACTGCCTTCTGTCAACTATATCTTGGGACATCTCTGTGTCCATTTCCAATGCCTGTTAATACCTAGTGAGATCTCCACACACGGTCACCTGACCCCCAAAGTAAAGAAGATACTGTTATAAAATCGTCCGTGTGACGTTACAGGTATCCCAGGTCTCGGACGACACAAAATTCCTCTGCGTCACAACGATTGGTTTCGCATTTCGGCATTCCTGTCGCTATTGCTCCGAGGACACATTTTGTCCTCCGTTTTGTTGCGTTTTATAATTGCTTTGTTATTGATATTTGTACGATTGTCATACTTAGTTCATGACCTGTATTGACCTAATAGGTCAGATTCTCTCTGGTGGAAGGTCTGAAATCTTCGAAAACACCTTAATTGTATGAAGAGGCTATGAAGTGTATTAGAGGCACTGTTTAAATTGGTCGTTGGTCGAGTGGTTGCAAGCGAGACTGCCGATAAAGAGGTCCTGGGTTCTATTCCCGGAATGGGTCCTATCAGATTTTTCTAACTTATAGTTAAAAGCAGTAGCCCGAAGTCTGGATTTGTGTTCGGTATAGCCTTACCCCCTAATCGATTGTGGGAATAACCTTCACTTCTCTGCCTCATCCTTAGCTGAATATTGGCGTAAAGATAAATAAGCACTTCAAGTCTGAAAGGATAGAGATATTTGTCACTTGATGCTCTCTGCCTATCCCGTTAAATTCCAGTCGTGATGATACAATAATATGAACAGTTCCTTTGTATCAGTCGAATGCGAAACCGAACTTCCTAACTTTCATAACGAGAACCGTTTATGAACTGGCTCCAGCTGTGCGCGCGGGTCACGGTCAGCAGCGACCGGCCGACCTTCGCCACGTTTGTCGCGCTCGTGAGAGAGTTACGTCATTATTTACGATATGCGGGCGCTACTAAGTCTGTAACGCAATTGCCTGTCATGGTTTTCAAATGGTTATTCAATTCTAAGTATTTTCTTGGTTTTCTTACCTTCTATGTGCTTAGATAATATACATCAAAGACGATAATTTTAATTATTATTAATATAAATAATTTATATGGAAGAAGCACGGCAGGTACGAAAGGATAGAGACAATTGGCACTCCGTGCTCTCTGCCTAACCCGTAAGAGACTTGGAGAGAAGATATGTATGTATATGTATATAAATAATTTATTTCAATGTGCTTATATCCAATGTGTAATAAAATAGCGAGTTACATCACTTGAACGAGAATATTTTAATCCCTACGAAAATTCTAACTTCCTTCGTATATCTAAGGACCGCACCTGGACATTAACAATTTACCGCGCAAATTTATTAGATACTAAACAACGACCAATGAAAATGTCTTCCAGTATTGATAGATTTTTCCGTATAACTTGAACACACATTTGTATTTTGTGTGATGTCTTCAAGTAGTAGTCACTATATGAGATGTTAAGGAACGTTTTAAAATGGACCACGCAAAGTTATTAAAAAGCCTAGCACTGTTGCCTTTATACTCGTATGTTCTTCCAAAAGCACACGTGCCAGCCACATCGTCAGCGTGCATCACTCCACTGCTGGAAATACACTTTCCCAATAAAAGGGTTTTTTTTATAATTCCCACGCTGGACATGCACGTCCCTTACAATCTAGGCAATCGAACAGCATAACTGCTAGCACCGTTTAGGCCGATATATAGTAAGATAAAACGTAAAACTCAACATCACGCCTGCAATTCCCGAAGGGGTAGGAAGAGGAGTGTAGTAGGTACTCTCTCGAAATAAAAAGATGCACACTCTTATTTGAATCTAATAAAAGATACACATGGTAGACTCAAGTATGAGCCTCTCCGTCCGACTACTTAACCTTTTATTAATAGCTTGATAACAAAGCCTGGATAAATGCAAACTGTTAAAAGTTCAAGGCTTCGCGGGTACATCCGGCTCAACACAAACGAGTTCCGGTTTACTGGAAATGAAAAAAGTTAAACACCCCTTTTGTATGATAAAATCTTCTATTACGCCGCGCTAAGCTACCCCTGAGTTGTATTATCTGTGCAGATTTGAATAGGACTGAATTTCTGTCAGTTGAAGTAACATACAAGAACAGCTGATTTACAGCTGAAAAAAATGAATATCTAATCATAAAAAATAAATATCTCGGGGCATCTAAATGTAATATCCCAAAATAGGAGCCAGTGTTACGGTAACCAGATGGCTGAGTAAGTACATATAAATATATACTTACCTACCTATTTACTAACCTACCTATTTACTTGCCTACCCATTTACTTACCTACCTATTTATTTACCTACCTATTTACTTACCTACCTATTTACTTACCTACCTATTTACTTACCTACCTATTTACTTACCTACCTATTTACTTACCTACCTACATTTTTAAATAGTTATTTTCTGTAATTGCTTTAGCCTATAAAAAGTCTTACAAACATCCGTAAAGAGCTTCCAGTATATAGTAAATAAAAAACGATGACACACGAACACTCCTTTATAATTACGGTACTTTAACTGTTTTTTTCATTTATTTCATTTTTTTTTATTGTTTTATATTTTTTTTCTTACTAGCTGTTTAGTTATTACTTAGGAATTCTTTAATGCCTTCCGTCTCATGTTTATTTTTTCCCTCGCAAAGGCAAGTTCCATGAGAAAATGACGATACAGGTGTGAAATTAGCTATAATAAGAATTATTATGACGTTAAAACAACATAATTGGTAGTGTAATTATTCAAATATACATAACATTTTTTGCACATAAATACAGGACGAGTGATTGCAAGCGCGACCGCTGATCGACATGTCCTGGGTTGAAATCAAGGGTCAGGTGCTATTGGATATTTCTATCTTAATTTTTTTTAATGTGAGACGTAAACGTAACTGCTAAAACGTGGGAGTATACTTCACTCCTCTGCCTACGCTTTCAAGAATTGCAGGCGGGATGTTACGTACCTACACATTGGCAATATTAAAAGTTAAACGTACATTGCGACACAGCTATGATGAATGTTGAGTAGAAACACTAATAACGCTGACAGATATCAAGTCATAAATTATATTCTCTATTATATTTGGAAGTAATGTAATCTTATAATATTAAGTCCTCTCGAAACTCTCTTTTATATATTCAAAATCTTCAACTCGATCACCAATTTATTGTCCTCATTTAAAATAATCATCACCGTCAAACCTTTATGTTTTCGCTGTTGAATATGGACGTCCTTTTGAAAAGAAAAGCGTTCCATTTTCCACACCTAATCATAGCACAAACACTTGTCCCCATCGCACATCTATCTTGAGTGGGAATAGAACCTCCGATCTTCGGCTCAGCAGTCAGTTTCACTAACCAATGCACCAACAGCACAGTCTAAAAGAGTAAACATGAGATAACGAGTCGCTTGTATTCATAAACTCTTCCCTTGATACTCTCATTTCCTTTCCATTGTCTTGAAGATTTTAATAATAGAATGAACTTGTATTTTACAATAGCTCAAATCAGTAACAATACCTTTCATTCTAACTAAACACGGGCCCTTTATAACAATTCAAGAATAGTGTTGCCACTTCCCAGCTTTCGAAAACCCCGAAACGTAGATACCCCAGTGATCCAGTCACAGGTCGAGAAACTTAGGGATTTTCAATTAAACTTAACCAATTCGAAGGATTGGATTGTTTGTTCAACACTGACTAGTTTATTAACTACAGTTTCAATGTAATTAACGCATACAATCGGTACTGCTGTTGAATTTTGTCGGCGACTGTCGGACTGTAGACATCTAACGTTTCATTTAGTTCTGACGTCTAATAAAGCTTAATTGAACATATAATATGTTTGAGTAGAATTCTGCGCACTAAAACGACTTCTTCGATGTCTGTTGAAGTGTTAACGTAAGTTCGATCTGTTAGTGAGGCTTAAGATTCTTTAAGCTATGTAAAAATTATTCGCAAATCGTCATCATTATAGGCCTGTTGTGACTCTTCTACATTCATTCTTATTCACGCTCTTCGTAAACAATTCCAAGTTCTACGTATTATATAGTAATTTTAATTCACAGAACCCTCAAACTACTGCTGTATGACCCTTGCCTGAGATTATGAAGCTGTATCAGAAGAGTCCGAGCTACCTCCCTTGGCCTGTCAATTAATCTTTCAATAGTACCTACTCGTATTTTCATTGTATTCAAATGTATGCAACAGTAAATATATTTTACTATTACGTTCGATAAATATGTAGCAGTTAAATATATCAATACAAAATGATATTTTAACTGTCGATATTAAAGTAGCAATTATTAAGCAATAAACAACACATAATATTAACTGAAATCGATTTAACCGCAAACGATTTTGATACCGAACAATCTAAATACTACACTATAAATAATTGGATGTAAATCACGTTTTTAATTAAATAGCCACAAGACTCATTATTGTTTGAGAAGTAGTTGGGAGATATGATATTTTAGTGACCACAATAGAGCTAATTATCATAAGATAGGTATCAACTACAATTGGAAGTTATTGTTGGGAGCTATTGATATAGAACCAGATAGCTCTATCCCGTTCCATCTCCATAGTTATGAGCGGGACGGCTTCCGGTTCTTGTGAATGCCATTCATCACCCTCTATTGTGTCATTGTCAAAATATGACGATGTGAATTATTGTAATTCGGTAGGTAAGGTCAGTATAAAATACGTTATTTTTTGTTCCATTAAAATATGCTTTAAATAATTTATATATACAAGAGGAAGCTATGAATAGTGTACATATACATATAAAATACCATTTCCACAAACACACCATAAGAAAACTTGCACATCTCGAATCTGCATAAAGATTTCTAAGGCGTTTAAAGTCTGTCCACTTCGCACCTGGACCAGCGTGGCAAACTATGGGCCTAATTTTAACACGAGACAGGTGACCAACAGTAGGACAATAAAAGGGTCGGTAATGGCGATGAAGATTCACATTTTATGCAAACTTAATGCCTAGATATCGGTGTTCAATAGTCGAAAAATAATAAAAGTACGCAAGAAGATATGTGTACAATATCATATATCAAAAGATACGTGTTACCCCCAAAGTCTAAATAGAGAGACACCAGCGCAATAGCAACCATTTTTTCATAATTTTACGCTGTTTCAAGGGGTTACAAGCAGAGACGACAAAAGACGTGTTCTCATTCCTCAGGCGTAGCAAGAGTTATGCTACTGTGCACAGCATGCGACTGGGCAATTCATCTATTTAGTTACAATAATATTGTGTAGTTTAACACTTACAAAATCATTATCCATTTAGTTTGCGTTTTTGTCTGTGTGTTTGTATCTATAGCCCTGAAGGGGTTTATCCGTATATCTCCAAATATACATATGTATATTTAAAGACTTGACGTGCTTTTTCAATATTATTGTTACTCTTGAGCTGGGCTAAAGCGTTTCCAACGCTGATCTGCTGGAACACTACGGGTTTTTGTATTAAACAATGCGTGACAAAGTGGTGTGGTCACAAGTAAAAAGTTCAAGAGTCGCTAGTGGAAACTTTTATTTTGAACCGGCGTTGCGAGTTGTTCCAGTTAAGTTTTATTTCCAGTGCGGTTGAAAACTTTCATCTCATGAGTTAGCCCCAAATCTAGTCCAGAGTAACATGGTATCTTACATGTTTCAACCATAGAAGAGAAAAGACGCTTAATAGTAAAATGCAAAAAATAAACGCAATCTAACCATATGTCAACGACTTATGTATAGCTTTCGTCTTATATCTTCTAATGGTTTTGCAAGGATACACTGCTTTGCTAAAGCACCTTTCCTTAATCTTAGATCCTCGTTGGGGTATTAAGCAAAGACCGAAACAAACTTTTAAAAAGTTGGTCCGAAAATTCATTTCTTATAATGATTCAAATTGTCGTACCAAAAACGTGACTAATATCCGTGAAGTAGCCTTACTTTAACGCCTAATTCCTCCACATCAACAACAACATCACCCTATTCTATGGTTCGACTGTTCAACAATCTATATTCTCCGTAAGCGTTCTCGGAATGGCGGTTACGATCCTAATTTGCCTCCTCGGCCATATATAGTATTTGGTATTTATATCTATCAGCAAAATTTTTTTCAGTAATATTCAAAATTTATAATCTAGCCGAAATAGCTGAAATAGCCTTCATAACCCAAAACAAAATCGTAATGAAAGGTAACCCCTCGATGCAATCAGCTCAGTAAGCGTCAGGATGTTACGCGATTCCGACAACACGAAGGCTGTTGCAACATGTGCATTAGTCGTGTACTTGTTGGCTTAGGACAAGGTTACTTGTTTTTTGGGTCAAAATAAAATACGAGTGTTTTCGAGCGACCGACACCGCAATAAATCGCGTTAAACAATCAGAGGAACAGTTATGGGGCGAATGTGGTCACCAAGCTTAGTAATCGAACGTGACAATGACGAAGAGAAAGACAAAAAGAGTGCTGGGAAGAGATATAGAAGGAAAGAGAAAACAGGGGGTAAATTTGATTGTGGTTTGAATTGAACGTTAACCTAGTTGATAACAAATGGAGTCGACAAGTTCGAATAAGGTATTCAATCCTGCAGTGGGCTAGTGAAACTATAATTGCGAAATTCCCAAGTTTCTCTCTACCTGCGACGGATACAACTGAGGTTCTATTTTTAGGTTTAACAGAGTCAGTGACATGATTTCTTTGCTCTGTACCCAAGTAACTTCGACGTACCTTAATTGCACGTAGATTTGCAGTAATTTAACGATCGGCTGCCTCTCTGGCGTCAATAAGACTTATCGTACTAAACATTATAATCTAGGTTTTTTAGTGCTTGAGCCAATGGCTAGTTTTTGTACCACGTATTACTGTACGATTGTATTAATTGGATCACCACAATTTTCAGAGCTAATTAAATACTTATTCATACTAGCATCCAGTGGAGTCTACCAGGTGTTACATAGCAGATATTTTACCAATCTTATGCCAAAAAGCGTATACGGTTATAAAATTGGAGTCCAACAAAGGACAGAAGTAGGCTGATAATGATGTTGATAATAGTGAAGAGATTGTATGTACAGGCATGAATCTTCAGATAGTCGAGTAATCACAAATGGTACTAAGTTTCCACCTAGGATATTTAATGATTCGCAACTTCATTAACCCATATTTGCCTCTTCCATGCTTATCAAGCCATACTCCCACCTGCTAATACTTGACGTCTGAGATCCTGCAAAGTCGATATTTCATCTCGTCATGATTTATTTTAAGTTTCACATCCGCAGTTACAACATTTGACAGATCAATAATTTATACCATTACGATGTCCCTGGAAATTTAGCCAGTTCATCAATTAGGAGGAATTTAACGAACTTTTTTAATAACTTAAAATTTTTTCGAATTCCCAAATCAGCGTCATCAACATACACGACACAAAAATTTTGCGATATTGGTGATAATTTAAATGAGTGACTGAGTGCACGAGTGAATTGACAACTCTTCTACTAAGGATAAGGATAGTATAATACTAAGGTTACTATAATCTTGCATATAATATATAACCCTAATGTTCATTGTTAATATGATTCTGATGTCAGTCAAAGATAGCTGCTACTGAACAATGATCCTAACCCTAACAGGACGGTTTTGTTTAATGCCTGTCAACCCTATACCATTCACACCGAAACAAACGAAGCTAACACAGGTTAATGACACCGTAATATAAATATCTCGTGTGGAAGCTGCCTTAATGAAAGTGATGTCCATTGCAAAATGCAGTGCGTCTACAAAAGGCTGCATTTAGGTCTAGTATTTAGGTTAATGAGTTACACCTACTTCGCTCTCTCCGCTTGCCCTCTAGAAGAATGTCTTTACTGAATTCCTAAGGTAGGCTGTTAATTTGAGTGTCTGTGCGATTTTCCAGCCATTGTGCTATATTTTTGCAACACAAAGTATATACTTTTAAGAAATATTCTTATTATGAATATGATCACAACATGCTATTTTCTCTTTGCTCACCCCGTATGAGACATGGCGTGATGATATGCTATGTATACGTATGTGTTATGCTATTCCTAATATAGCTCAAAATTTATAGACATACACATATTTATTATTAACAACATTTTGTGGTAGGTATAATCTAAAGTAAAATAACACCTGTAGGTATAGCTCCGAAGGGGTAGGCGGAGAAGTGTAGTTGAAGTGTGAAGACCTGCACGTTTCAGAAGTGACTTTTCCGTTGCATTACTAAATAAGGGGTTAACCGATTGCCATTCGAGGGCAGAAATCCAGACTCCGAACTATAACTAGAAATTTCAAGGCTCAATAATCTGAGCCAGACACGCTTGCAATCACTTGACTAACCAGGCCTATAAATTATATACATATATCTGTCAAATACCACCTTGTCTTACACTTCTTTCGTTATTGGTAACTTTCTGTAAATGAAATCAGTCTTTGTTCCTAATGTATGTGTCTTTAATTGTTGTAACGTTCAATACTTGCCAAGAAAATAACTTGTTAATTTCATTTTCCATAGTGATGGACGGACTCTAAGGATTTCCACTTGCAATGGTCCCGACAATCTTTTTTCTCCTCTTCTAATTGACAAATTTATTGTACATTACATCTATTAAAAGATACTCTAAAAGAAACAATAATCATCTCCCTATAAATCTGTCTGTACATAAATTATAAGTAATAAGTAAGTGACAAAGTGGTTTTGTATCTCGAATGCAACACAAAGTTTAGTATGACAATGTCTTTCACTGTTGCCAGTACTAAGTGACCTAGAGACTTAATTGGAAAACATGCCTGTTTCTTGAGAAACTACTAGAATAAACGTATTTGTCTATTAGGCTTTCAACTTGCATTATCATAGCCTTAGCAATAATAAAAGATAAAATATTACCTATGTTCCATAATCGAATAGCGGTCTTGATTATTTTGAATTTAGAACAACAAAATTTTAAATTCATATTCGGAATTCGAAGTGTGTTGCTTCAACAAAATGGTGGTGGCAAATCTAATAATAGGATTACATCGGTATAGGACTGAGCCTAACATTTTCATTCTTTTATTCTTATACCCACTGAAATTATGGAAACCTACAAATTTTAAAACGGCTAACTTTTTTTTACTTTTGATTAAAATTAACCTTTTCAATAAAGATATACCTGCCTGGCAGCCAGCAATGCCTGCTCTACCCGAATAAATATATAAAAAAAGTTATGAAAGCAAACACCGTGTCACAAAGTCATAATTTATTTTTGTTTTATTTGTTCTTATTCAGCCTATCCTTAAAGAAATTTTACATGTTTATAATTCTAATATTGTTATTCCTTCATGATCTCTCTTTGACCTTTCGAACTAGGATCAAACTTCCAATAAAAAAATTTCACACAATTGAATTCTAACTATTTATTGGAAAAACTATTTAGATAAAGTAACGCTGTTATAGATGCATTTGAACGTGGAGACAATATCCATTAGAACATAGATGAGGTACATATTCACATGTTTCGGCCAATATTTTGAGAATCTCGTAGTGGTATTCTTATATAAGAGACAAATATAAATGATAAACAGGGTTAAGTTCTAAACTTGGTTTATCTTTTATCGAAATAATGTCTCATAAACAAAGACAATCACACTCGATCCTTAACACATCGGTCAGAAGTCCATTTGGTCAGTGAACTGAGCACCATCGCTCAAAATAGGGCGGTAACTGAAATGTTGGCTTATTGGTCCAGTGGTTTGCAACATTACCGTTGAACTGAAGGTTGTGGGTTCGATCCCAAAACAAATATTCCTGGAATAAGCTCAAGTACGTGTTCTGATATTGAGTCGAACTATTTTCTATATTAATAGGTAGATAGTTGGAAATGTTCACAGGTAATTTACCAATGAGGTTACCAAAGCACAACCTACCTAGTTCCAGATCAAATAGCCCTGTGGGAATTGATCAGAAATATTATTATCGTTTTCTATTTCATATCTCTGCAATCCCAAACCCGCAGCGTGGCGGTTATGGGTTAAAATCCCCTTTATTACAGGAGTTTTTGGCTCCAGCAGTGAAATGAGATAGGCTTATGATTATAACTATTACATATTATTTATTAGTATAACTCTGGGATGGACTACGTCAAGCAGTGGAAGCCCAAAGATTAATTGATGGATGTATGAATTATATTGCACGATATAACCACATTTATCTGTACATAAATCATTTTATATACTTATTGTATATTTCAATGTACAATACGCATTACATATTCACCCCTCTGCGCACAGAAAGACTGCTATATGAATACATTTTTACAGTCCAATATATCGCACTACTTCATACAAGGTCAAATAATCTTTTCATTTTATTTAAAAACTATGTATTTTTTAAATGTAGCGAGCTGCGTAGTAGGCTGTAGGCAGGAGTAACCACTGCCGCTCAGGGATATCTACTAGTGACTTCGAACAAGACTGTCATTGTTAATTCCTTCAGTTAATACGCACATATATATTTTTACGCTAGTACCCCCCAACGGGGTAGGCTGAGAACGCATAATGCTAAATATCTCTATCCTTATAGACCCCCTGTGCTTTATCTATATTGATCACGCTTTAAATTAATTTGGTATGAACTGTGATGATGTAATCAGTTACATAAGTTATTCCATGACACGTGTAACATAACTAGGAGTACTACATTCCTCTGCCTACTCCATTAGTCCAATACAATCATGTTATTTGCATATAATTAGTACGCATCAAAAAAAATAAAAAATAGAACTATAAGTTACAATAGTTTAATATGTACATTTATATAAAGTGCGTTACATATGTACATATATCACCATCATCATCAGCCGCTCTAAGTCCATTGGTGGACACAAGCCTACCCTAAGAGGTGTTTGCCCATAATTCCCACCCTTGGGGACGGGTAGTCACGATTGAGGACCGCAGAGCACAGCTTCTTGCACCGCCTACGCTGGTGCCCGTGGGTGGCCAGGACATGCATGGTTCGGCAGGAGTAATATATAATGAGATACATTTTTACACGGTGACGGAAATGTGTATAATATTTGAAACATGTCTGCGATACGACAGCTCTAAACGGACAAGTGCTTAAAACTGTGTGTAATTAACAAAACAATTAACGGCAACAATAACAAAAATGTTGAATGTATGCGCAATTAAAAAATAATTTGCGTTATCTTAATTGTTTTTGAGGACGAGAATTTTAAATACATATACATATGTAGTTGACGACCTTAGATTTTGATACGATACAGAACAGTAATATATTCTCACGCGAGGTCTCTCTCACAGGGTAGGCAAAGAACATCGAGTGTCAAGTATCTCTACCCTTATTAGTATTATCGTTATTTCAAAATTCATGAATCTAATTGAATGAATGAATGATTGATCACATGAATAATTTCTGGATGAGATCTGCAGAGGAGCCAGGATTGTGACACTATTATCGTGACTGTTGACTATACTACCAAGTACACTTTAACAAGCTAAACTAATTTGATTTGTTATTCCGCTGTTTCCAATCCCGATTCATTTACCGCGTTTCCGGGAAACACAATAAATATGTAAAAATCGCTCTCAATAGATATGCCATTGGCATTTGACATATTCGTTCGTTTAGAAATTACAGTACTGCCATACAAAAACATGTTTTGCAAAAATATTGTCTTGTTCAAATATAAAAATATTGTCATGTCGACATGTTCAATTATAATGCTCAACAAAGTAAAATGAGCAATACGAAATTCGGAATATTATTATAAATGCAAAAGTGGTTCTGTCAGTTACATTTTCATATTAAAACCGCTGAGCCGATTTAGATGAAATTTGATATTAATATCGTTTGGATTGTAAGGAAAACAGATTTTCTTTTTTTTGTCCTTTTACTCTTATGTTGTTTTTTGTTAGCGTATCATAACTTAAATAAAATTATGTCGTTTGCAGAGAGAAAAGCATAGTACCTATCATGTAAGGGACCTGGTTTGATAATACAATAACAAGAATGCCCATTATATTAAAAAATAATTTCCCTATTGATCGGAACATATAACATAAATGATGAAAAGTAAGAAAAATCACATTATTAACATCTCTCTGTTGACCCATCGGGATAATACAAGCATTACTTTATTTAAAATGCTAATTATATTAATAAAGACGTTTTTGGAGTGAACAAAAACAACGATTCCAGCTGTATTTAATAAAAAGCGACACAACACTCAATGTCAGTGTTACAGTACAAATTGGTACATACTACAGTCCAGCAGAAAAAAGATACTCCACTTTTTGCCCTCACCTCGCGAAGGTCAGTGCGCTGTGCCACAAAAAGTATCATGTGGCAACATTATAATCGTTTTTTACCATGTTTCATAATACTACCATAAATTTGAGTTTCTATTCGTTTTGTTTTGAACCATGTGATAGACTAGTCATAGCAACTGACATACATTCGCGTAGATAGAGAGAAAGGATACACATAATTATGTTTATGTATAACGTAATTTGTTGATTTATAGAGTCATATAAGTCTTCTATTAGTTTAGCTTCTATTATTTTCGAAAAATGTTTCTTGTATATACTTTACAGTCGTTACTATTTTATTATCGCTAGAAACAAAAAGTACCCTCAGGGGAGGAAATCCAACAGTACGATTAAACAAGCTGATGATGATGTTGAAATAAAACAGGCTCAAATGTTTTCGGCCAAACTTAGGAAAACTTAAGCTTACTAAATCCCAACCCTCAATGGAGTAAAGGAAAGTTTAACTTAATTACTATCTTCAAATAGCACTTAAAGACTAAATTGGAAATCTTAAGTTTTTTAAAACGTACTTTGAAACATTACATGTGTAAAGTCATTACTGTTTAGAAGACAAAAATAAAATGAGACAAGAGTGCAAGAAAAATTATATGTCATCAACCCTTTTTGCCCCAACTGTTGAGAACTAATTTACTCAGAATGAAAATGCTTAGGCCCAAAGCCTTCCACGCAGTTAATAGCAACTTGATAAACGTATATCCTATTGTAACAGATTTTATTGCATACTCTTAAAAATAGGCAAAAATATCGCCTGATGGCATCATCGTCCATAGATATTTACCACGTAGTAAGAGGCGTTACAAACACGTTGCTGGCCACTAGAAAAGCCTATTCACTTATTTTACGAAAGTTAGCAGAGTGACCGAAAACAATTAGTTATGAGCAGAAAAAACGACTGAATAAGATCGATTGTAGTTGTCGTCAGAGCAAATGATTATTATTCTAAATATCACTATGATAAAAACAGTAAACAATGGTTATTGATGTGTCTGGGTGTCACGCAAACAATACGCGCCGTAGTCCGAGGCGTCCGATGTTTGTAAATCTAACCAATTTGTTCCTATGTTGTTTGTTTCACGAACAATGCGTGAGGAAATTTTTCCGTGTTTTCTTTTAATGGCTTTAAATTATTTTTATCGCCAGCTATGCCCGTGACTCTTTTCGCGTGGATTTCATGCATGTTCTGGGTTTGAATTTTTTTGTACGGAACCCTCAAACTGCTTTTTAAAATAAAAATAATGTAATATCAGCTATTTACTATATATAAAAGAAAAAAAAACTGTTATCAATTTTTTTTTAATTACCACGTTTCTTTTACGTACGTCGCTGTGATAAACAAAACAGAAAACAATTTAAATTATAAAGCAAGACAAATGTATTAATTATTAAATTATAAATAAATAATTAAAAGTTTCCAAGCTATTCACATAATTTCTTTAAGTTAAAAAATTTCCTTGTCTTTGTGTTTGTATGCATGTTATCAATTATGTAAGACGTAATGCAAACATTTAAGTAATAATAGTACTATCTTGGGGAATCTCCAAAGACGGCCATCTGATCTCATAATAAGCATCAAGAGAGCTTGTGGTATGGCAACCAGATGGCTGATAAACTACATATATACACATAAATGTATACTTATACAGATATCTTTGCACCCAGGTACATAACAAATACTTTTGTTCGTCACGCAAATTCTTTTGGGTGGGAATCGAACCCACGACCTTCGCGCAACAGTAAGATCCACGAAACACTGCACCAACGAGCCAGCCAAACTTAAGTGTACAATATGTTAAATTTATTTACGCATTAATTAAATACAATTAACAATTAATTATTCAAGTTTGCATCTGATTTTAAACGTTACGGTCCTGCGACTTATGATAATGGTCAACAGTTTTTGCTCGTTACTTACTAAAAGGTATAATTTAAAATACTTTTATAATTTGACACTTATGGATTCTTATTATCCTTAATTACTCAATAATAACACCGTAATGTATATTTTTATTTCGACTCTTTATCTGATCGACCTTAATGCAAACTCTATCAAAATACTAGGTACAAAGTAGAGCGGTTTCTAAAGGTCAGGAATTTCGTTGCGAATCTTTTTCAGACCGAATTATTCTTCAACATTAAATATAAAAACACAAAAGATAGTATGTAAAACATTTGATAACCGGTTTCCGTACATGAAGAGAGCGATAAGTGTAGAAGCTTGTCACGTTTGCAAGGCTACGGATATTCGCCAATTGGTCCTCTCTGCCTACCCCGTGTGGTACGTGGCGTGATGGCGTAATAACAATGACAATAGAATAACTATATTTATATAACTTCAACCATCACCATCATCATCAGCCTCTAGATGTCCACCGATGGACATAAGCCTCCCCTAATCGACGCCACTCCTTCCGGTCCTGTCCACAAATTATATTGCTACTTCTGAAATGAAAATGCTTTCAAAACATTTTAATATTGTTTTTTTTTAATCTGTGCAACTGAGAGGCAAAATGAAATTTAAACGTAGTGTACGAAATATCTTTCTTGTCTCTACACCTTATCTCCAATTCTTTTAATAACGTAGACTCGAAACGTAGGATCTAGGCAGGTTTCTATTAAACGTGTTTATTTTTAAATTCTCTATTCCAGTTCTCTAAATCCGTGACTACGATGATAATAACGTCATCCCTATATATAACGTCTATATATACATATCATAAAAAAGATATTATTAAACACCGGCCCGTTGGTCCAGTGGTTAGAGAATCTGATTGCTGAGCTGAGGGTTGTGGGTTTGATTGTCACCCAGAACAAATAGGTATTTGCTTGATTTACAGGTATACATCACAATAATCTTTTTTATTGTTGCACTGGTGAACAGATTATAACAAATGTTAGATTTTCGTGAATGAACATAGAGGAGTAGTCATTTTTAATATATAAGTTAGATCGCCATTTTGAAATTTAGCTTAATATAATATCCTTATACCATAAAGTCCACACACCCACACGAAAATCATAAACACAAAGAAATAATGCAAATTATATTTATAATTAAAGCTCATTATAAAACGCAATTTTATAATTTAAAAACATGCTTGAGCCAAGTGATGTTTACCTAAACCAGACAACCAAAAGTTTTTTTTGTTTCTCTTGTTATTGTTGAAGGAACTCTATGTTCCACCTTTTATTAACCCACAATAAGTCGAACTATATAATCTAGTTTCGTCTAATTGAAAAATAATCAGAACAAAATATTAACTAATCGCAATGAAAAAGTAAAACGCTTAGAATTGACAGATTTAATAGGAAATCGAATAGTTATTGCAGCGTTAAAATGAAAACGTTAAAATTTGTTCCTTAATGTTACACGCGAACGCTGATGTGAAAAAAAAACTTGTGCAAAAGCGTACGGATTTCCCGTTTGATACATTTTATTATATAAAGGTGAACTCTACATAGGCATAATAATGCAAAAATATATTTGTCTACGTGTATACAAAACTCATCCTTCATCATCATCACTAAAGCTACATAACTAAGGCAATATTTTCACGCATACTAAATTCTCATATCTAAAAATATAATAATGAATAAAATTTAATTTTTTATAGTATATAATTTATTTTTATATTTTTAAAACTAGTTTACAAACATAAATATATCATTTGGATATTTGTTTACGCCCAATCAAACAGTTTGGCAATGGCCTCTAAACAGAGCTAAACAACAGGAAGTATATTCGGAGTTGATTAATGCAATAAAAAATATATACACGCATTTTTCATAAAAAAAAACGATTAAGGCATATGTTTATTCCAATATAACATTAAAAAACAACTAAATTCCCGTCGTCATTTAATAAAATAGACATATAAATGATAGATACTACAACACACCTGTTAGGCGGGTGTTTTCCAAAAATCCTTGATGGCGCACCAGAAATGAAATAAATAAATAAATAAAACACTTTACGATCACTCGCGGCGGTAGACGAGCAGAGAGCGAACGACACACGGTGTGCGCCGTGCGGCCGACGCGGGACGACTGGCCGAGTCGACTGAGCCCAGCGCCTGTCCGCGAGTCGCCACTAGCTACCGACCGACTTCAGCCGCTACTAGTGGCTATAAAAACAATCAGAAGTTTGTTTATACTGATTCCTTAGACAGTCCGAGTTTCATCTACTGTGTTTTAAAGCTCATAATGTATTCTATACCCAATAAATAAATGAAAGATTTATCTTTTAATTCTTAATCTGCTTATATAATAAATTATTTTTGCTCACGAATTGTTTTATTCATATTATCTTTAAGAAACAATTTCATATTATTTTGTATAACGACAAGCTTAGTCTTTGACAAGACAATATGTCAGTCAAGTGGTCTCTCAGAACCACAGTTTAAGAAAAATTGGCTTACACCATCGTAGTTGATACAAGGGTAATCGATTCCACCATTTTAATCTTCAATCAAATAGCGTAGCAGTCATAATCGGTTAACAGAAATATTTCTGTGAGATGACAACTTATTTACCTCAATGCAACCTCGCAGCAAGGTCGGGTAGGTGAGAATGAGATGGCTTTGTTTGTTTTCATAGCGAAATCCAACTGACATTGCTAATACTAATGTACAGACAGCAAAAAAAGCATGATCGTAATTAAAAACCTCATAAGGAAAAATACTAGATAACTCAGGTAGAGACCAGTCGAACTGTTTGCATCGGTCTTTATAAAAAGTAGCCTGACTAGACATTATTAAAAATAGAAGAATCTTGGTGCGATCATCATATTCAAATTCAAAAGGTTTTATTCATTATAAGGTATATAAATACACTTAATGAACGTCAAAACAAATCATTACACATCATCATTTTATTCATCGGCTTTGAACGCCTCTTTTAGGCTTATGTAGACCGGAAGAAAAAATCCGGCGAAAAAAAACTTCCGGCACTCTTTTAGAAAAAAAAAGAAGCAAAACAGTCATACAAGTACATTGCTGTATAGCCTTGGGACCCCAGAGAACACAAGTGACAGCTATCGTGTGTCAATATCAATCCGCTGACAACAGCTTACAAAAGCAGTTGAATTTAACTATACTTTTACCTAATTGTACTAGAGACAGCCTAGTGGAGAATCATCAGAGGAAGATCATCAAATCGGCCTCCATCATTCCTGTGCTAGATACATTTAAGACCTTTCGTAAGATGTATCGCAACAATTTGCCCCCTAGTGCCCCTTTAAGATCAATAGTCCAACGGGTCTGAGTACACTACAGTATGTCTGCTCATTTGCAGTGATCAGTCCCAGGTCTGGGAAGTAAATAAAGTTAGAAGTCCCTGAAATTTGCTTGCCAATAAAAAGAGTGATAAACGTAAAGAAGCACGTTAGATCCATAAGGATATTTGACACTGAGTTCTGTGTGCCTACCCCTTGAGCTATTAGGCAATGAGACAGGTTACATAACATAGATTTCTAATTTAGATTTCCTAGTGATAATTTCTAGTAGTGGGACACGCACAGATCTCCGAGTCTGGATCTGTACCCGGTGTATGAAAATTGGCTCATTCCATGGGACGTTCAACGTAACTGGTGAAACGTAGGAGTGTATTATATTCCTCTGCCTACTTCTTCGGAGATTACAGGCCTTATGTTACCATTTTTTATATGTAACATTATAAATTTATACCTACATTTAGGTAGGAATAATAAGCATATAAAATGTGTTCCTTTTTTTAAATAAAATATGTCACCGTATAAAATTTAAGAACTTTCATAGATTAGACTCGGAAAACTCTCGCGAAGTTTTCCACATGTGGATACGGATACTCCGTCCAGTTTTAACTGAAAAGTTGTTCGTTGTAATATTTAAGGGCGCCACATTGGATACGATATATTGACTGTGGTTGTCTCTTCTGTTTGCGCGCTATTTTACAACCACCAATTAACCATTTCAAAAGATAGGTGACTTTTGAAATGGTTAGAAAAATAAAAGGATTAATGATAATCATCTTTTTATGATTTAATTATGATGGATTTCTAATTTATTATTTAATTATGGACCCTAAAAGGATTGGGTGATGATTATGCTGATTTTAAAGTTGTTTTTTTTTTATTTCGAAGTTTAGAGGTCCTAGGTTCAATTCCAGCCGAACGAACTATCATTGAGGTTTTCAAACTTGATATTTTCAGTAGCAGGACGGAGCTTAATATTTTTCCCAGTCTATGACAATAAGCTTACCCCATATTCTACCACGTCTACCGTAACTAGTGAAACGTATGCGTACACTCCACTCCTCTGCTTACCCATCAGAAAAACGCTGGCGTGATGTTATGTAGACAATATAATATACAAGAATACACGATAAACATACACGAATAACATACGATATAAAACCATATCATCGCATTTTGAAAGTAATACAAAATGTTTCCAAGAACGGGTATTCCTCAAGATTACCTTCTATATCCGGTTGAAGGCTTCATAAATGCACAGTAGTATGTATTGTCCAGTATAAGCGTAAGCATCTCGTCACAGCGAAGTCCCCAGCCCGCCATTGTTTCCGCACAGAGCCAATCTCGGCGCAAGGTCGACGATCTAAACGACTTGAGACATGTTCTTGTATCTTTCTTATGATGTTCCAACTTGTTTCATTAAACTGACAATAATAGTTTAAAGATTTTTTATACTTTCTTCTATATTACGAATACATCCATACATACATATGTATATCCGCTTGGATTTTGTTTCATTTTAATTATGACTTATTTTTATTACTTGTGCAGGAAGCGATTGATGAATGTATAAGAAACACGTCACGTCTGTATTTGGCACTTCATGTGTTCTGTTTATCCAGTAAGAAATCCGGAATGAATATAATAATATCTGTATTAAGTTTTGTATTAAGAACTTCCAATTATCAAATAAGAATTCTACATACTCGTACTTGTATATTGGTTGTAGTGGAAATGGGGGAATAAGGTACTTTAAATCTGTGAAACGAACGTACACATACATGAAATCAGGCAGGTATTTCAAGTAAATTTCAAGTTGGAAATCCCAGCAATAGTTTGCTCGACTCGGTGGTCGAACCGAGACGTAGACCTAGCTCTACAAACGACTTTAACCACCAGACCAACCAGTCATGCTCGAAATCGCAGCATAAAACATAAATAGGAACAGCTATTATTATTATATGAAACCAAAACGATACAGCTTACGATAACACTATTAATTTCCAAGATCGAGAGCCAACACTACGTAATACGAAATACCTTTCGCGCTGACTAACAGCGGTCAGTATGAAAGTCAAGGACACGAACCCGCACTCGACCGCTGTTACTGAGTTTTAAATTTGCTACCTTTTACTGTTACTTTAAATGAATGCCTGTCCACATCATCAGCCTCAGTCCACGACTGGACATAGGCCTCCCCTGAGGAGATTTTTGCCCATAATCCGCGTTGGGGGACGCAGAGCATGGCTTGTCACATCGCCTTTACTGCTGCCCGTAGACAGCCAGGAATTAAATCGATTGCCTGTTCAATAAGATCTAGAGACTATTCTAGTAACTACTATTTGGATTATGAATTAATGTCCAATGGTGTCTAGAATGGGAAGAGGATAGACAGCTAATGGACATCAGCTGAGGCGGTACGAAAAGCCGTGCTCTGCGTTCCCAACCCGCATGCCCTGCGTGGGGATTATAGGTGAAAACATATCAGTGAAGGATTATGACCGGCAGGGAATTATACAGGCTGATGGCGATCGAGTTGGTGTCTGTCTCCTTGGTCGAGTGGTTGCAAGTGCCACTGCCGATCGGGAGGTCCTGGATTTAATTCCCGGGTCGGGTACTATCGGTTTTTCTAATATAGATTTACTAATGGTGATTCGGAGTCTGGATATAGCTGTGCCCGGTATATGGCAATAGGCTCACCACCTATTCCATGGAACATAAACGAAACTGGCAAAACGTGAAAGTACATAGTACTATTAAGTGGAAACTATACCCCTGGGCCTTCGGGGTTTACAGGCGTAATGTTACATTTGTTACGATGATGATGATAATATCATCAACATACATACATACGTAAGTATTAGAACATAATATAATATAAATGACCGTATGAGACGGCTGGCATTTATAAAATCGGCGACAACATCTTAAACAAATAGTACAAAACTGATCGGTAATGACCTAGCCTCTAGGTCACGCAGGTGTTAACCAGGCTTTACCTCGATACTTAAAATACGGGCTTAAGGTCAAATTTTCATCGTAGGTACATCAGTCTCTTCCAAAAATTTATATTAATTAAATTAGGAGAATTACAAAGTTTTATTTAAAAAATGTTACCAAAATCATAATAAATACACAGACTCCAAGCTGATAATGTACGCCACCATTCAGTTTCGACATTTTATGTCCCACTGTTGGGCACGGGTGTATCACACAGTTAAATGGACCTGAAGAATATTCCAACACAGTGCTCCAGCGCAAATTGTTTGAGATAGTACCTCTAAGTGAAAAACCCCTGTATCAGATGATTTTGAACACCTGTAATGCCTCCGATGAGGTTTAACGAGATGAATAAGGCTCTTTATTTATTTCTTTGTTACACTTACATTTGGAACAATTCATAATGTGAATTGCGATGTTTGTTACGTAGTTAATAATTCCTACGTATGATTATATATGTACCGGCTTAATTCACGTACGTTTTTCGGGATGGCCCGACTAGTTTCGG
>DWME01002112.1:0-21960 GCA_018244795.1 Parelbella ahira ahira | reverse complement strand
AATCCCCGAAGGCATAGGCAGAGGAGCGTAGTACACTCCCACGTTTCACCAGTTACGTTTACGTCCCATGGAATAGCTGGTGAGCCTTTTGCCATACACCGAGCATAATTCCAGATTCCGAGTCCCTACTAGAAATTCTAAATTAGAAAGATCCAATAGCACCCGACACGAAATTTGAACCCAGGACCTCCCGATCAGCAGCCGCGCTTGCAAACCACTCGACCATATCGAGGCAGTCGCAATAAATGCTACTCCGTATTAATTGATATTTTGGTAGAATTCCTTCCACAGATCCGATTGAGTAATATTATTTGGTTGAATAAAACTTCAACTTGCGTTTGTTAGGTCTTGCATTATTAATTATGGTGAATTATTAGAAATTTTGTCGATAATGTCCAATTTTGTGTCCAATCCACATTACTCATTGCTGATATTGATGGATTTCAAATCCTGTTCATGAAGTCTCGGTATGAGGAACGTTAAGGACAGAGTCTGCCACGCTGGCCAAGTGTGCGGTTGCAAGTTTGGCCACGTCTTTGGATGCTTTTGACGTCTTTTCAAAAAATGAAACCATGGAATATAATCGTGTACTGTAATATATTTTTATATAAATTAATGTTCATATCATCTCAGCGCACTTTCTACTCGTCTCCCGTTGCTTCGTTATGAGAGACGTGGGGTCTGCTCGGTCACCGCAAAAATGAGTTTCGATTTTTCATCGCTTTTTATTCGAGGCTTAATGTTGTGACACATTTTTTCTTTAATTAACCTAAATGAATTGTTGTAGGTTAGTGGAGAAATGCCTTTTAAAATTTAAAAAAACGTGTTGTTAATATGAAAATTTTACTAGAAAAGCCGAAACTATGAATTTATAATTGTGTTCTTAATTTGAAAATGTCGTTTTGGTTTTAAATGAGCGTCTATATTCGGCTACCGTAAAATATTCGATCTAATAGCTAATATACATATATTAAAAGCAAATTCCAATTAACACATACATTACGTAAAACTAGAGTGCCACAAAGTTCGGCAACATCGCTCGAATTGTTTCCATCGTAAACGGTTACTATGTCGGGTCAAACTCGCCTGTAATCTAGGGCAAAAACTGAGCTATTTCTTCGAGGTGTTTTTTTTTGCCACCAAGATTGCTTTCTTTCAAAACATTGACGTTGCCTACGATCGCTTCTCTCGGCTTTGGGTCGTCTATATCACCTGTATGAAGGTTAATATATCTACTTACATTGACTGCGTTTACAATATATTCTATCAGTAGCAAGGGAAAATCTAGCTCATTTGGCTTGTCGTATTCACTCACATAGAATGGAAAGTCTCTACTCTATTGTTTCTAATTTGAGAGATTTGATAGTCTTTATCAAATACGAGATTTGACTTCTTCAATATGCGGGCATAATATGACAAATTCTTGGAAAGTGTAAGATAATTACTTCGCGACTATATATCGCCGTATACCCGGAGTGCCACATCGCACCTTGGCACTAACCGATTGACCGCGCGTTGGCGCCGCGACCATTTCTTTCCGTTTACGATGATTGATGGCCGAAGACATTGGACCGACGCCCTGACCCGCACGCGACGGCAAAAAATCCCGTGCTACGTACACATAAATGTCGTTGTAGTAAAAATAACCGTTAACAATTAAATCCTCATAATTAACAATACCTAAATAAAATATCGTATAATTGAGGTGTTGTTGGTTGCGGTATTGAGGTGATGTCGGTGTTAATAAATATTCTGGCGCGTGTGTACGCTTCCCGCGTGACACCACAACAACAATAAGGAAATGACGTATGCAGTAATTTATTTTCCAGTACATTTTTTTATTGTGCAGTAATATTTATGAACACTTTCCCTAATTTTCAATGGTTAAATGAATATCTATATTTTTATACAATGAAACAATATACATTCGTAATGAAAATGTGACTGCCATCTTGGGGGTTTTGTCATAGTCACCACGCTTGGCATTGCGGGTTGATGAAGGAGCGTAGGTCGCACTGGTACCAGATGGTCTGGCGACTTGAAGAAGACAGCGACAAGCTGCTGGATTCGGAAGGCCTAGTACCGGATGGAGTGGCGCCGTTTGGGAAAGGCTTATGTCCAGCAGTGGACATCAAGAGGATGACGATGATGATGAATGAAAATGATTATTTCTATACAAGTTATCGTTCGCGATTCGATTCGCGTGAATCGTAGTTTTTGGGTTTCCCCAAACTTTCACTATACAGGCCTGGCCAAGTCTTAGTAAAGATCAGCTTAAATTGAACCCTATTTATTATGCTCGTCCATATATATATATGTGCGCTAAACTTTTTTTTTAATATATGAACCCATTGAAATAAAACAAACATTGTATGTTAAGTAATATATCAGTGAATCAATTAATATATCAGTGAAAACCATACCCACATATTATTGTCATCGTTATTAAGATTAGAGCGCAGAAACGCACAGAGAGACAAAAATTCAATAAATGTTTTTTGGTCCTATTGCGTTGATGATTAACCTCTGATAGCAGACTTTCAAAAAGATATTTTATGTACAGACACTAATCCGTTACAGTTTTAATATTAGGATAGATTTTTGTAACGTGTATAAAAAGAAACATGGCAGATATACAAGAATAGAGATATTTCGCAATCAGAGCTCTCTGCTAACCTCGTAAAGGACCTGGCGCGATGATGTTATAATAACACGCTTATAATTTAAAAATATCTTCAAATACCAAGTAATTTTATTAAAACAAATACATCTCAATGGAGGTTATATTTTGTAAAAAATCTAACATCACGCCTGTAATCCTTGAAGATCCTTGAAGATCCTTGAAGATTAGTGTAGTACACTCCCACTCCCAAAATATAGCTTATATTTGTTGCTAACGTTTATTTCCTTAAGTGGAGTTATATTTTAGTTATTATTAGTTCAGTACGTGGGCGAGGGTTTCGGATAGAGTGGGTTGTTAATAATTTAGAGAGAAAATTTACATTGTTAGGTATAATTCAGTATTCAGTATATTTTAATATTTGCATATTTGCGTCTATTTTATTTTAATCTAGCCGAGCTTGTTATAAATAAAACGCTAGATGTTGATTACCACAATTAAAAATTTCTGTTTGAAAATCTAAGTTAGAACAAATACACTGGTACTTGACCCGGGAATCGAATCCATCTCTCGATCAACGCTTACAACCAACGACGCAGTCACCTGTTAAAATTTTAATATAATTCGAGTATGTATAAACATCGTTTTGATACTGGTACATTAATTATATTATGTTAAATAATATATATTTATTAGGCCCTACGTAGCTTAAGAATGGATAACGTTATGTGAAGAAATAATCCTACATATGACATAATTAATTGATATATATATATTCATTTATATATTTATAACTCATTACTCATACATACGCATGCTCGTGCGGGTGTTTGTGTGATTTTGTACTCAGTACTCACTGTCTATACCGTAAGGGACCTGGTGTGACGATATAATAATAATAATAATGATTATAAAATGAAAAAAATTGGGTATTCGCTGTTGGTAAAAATCTTACAGATACGGTCATTGGACATGTACCTAATTATAAAATGTATTTATTTTTCAAAGTAGACATGTACTTTTAAAAATGTATTATTTTTCAAATTAGGTAGGCACTCACCATTCAACATTGAATTTGAAACCAGATTGAATACATGTCTTCGTAACAGGTAAAAGTGGACGCGCTAACAAAGACCTTCCCATAATAATGGAAGACTTATGACTCATTCTTTAGCTGTCAGTTAGATTTCGCTGAAGTGAGGCTTAGACATCGGAGGCCATCGGATGAATCTTCTAAAAATAAATGTACCATTTTGTATACCGAAATTGTCAAGTAAATTGGTGCGAATCAAATTTGTTACTTGTAATAGTTGACTAACAATCATAGGTAATAAATTTATTAATAATACAATGTAGTCTTTGTTTGGGACTGCTTAAGATAAACATGTTTTCGCACTACATCCAATACATTAATTAATAATACATTATATTTAGTCTTTATTTGAGATTTTGTTACATGTTTTTGTTTTTTAATTAATATTTTTGATATGGATATCGAATATAGCGATTTGGGCAAGCACGTGAGAATTTTTTAAATTTTTTCAGTACATTTTTTTTACAATTCGCATCCAGATAACACCAATAGCTAACATCAGATTGACTCTATATGACATCTCAAGATTTCAACTTTATACATACATATTACAAATCTTCACGCCAAGGCCCTTAAGGGGCAGGAAAAAGGCACCTAGTGTGAGATATTGCTATCCGTGCATACTTGCCACATACTTCTTTCACATTTATCAATCTCTTCATAATCGCACGCTGATTTCGGAGTCTTGTAAATCCCACACCAGTCAGGACTCGACCTATTTGCTCGAGATATGTGAACCATGATTTTTGTTTTATTCATAATTATCACAGCAATTAATAAGATTTAGAAAATTATAAAGAGAAAACACAGTAATATTTTATATTATATGTGGTATACGTAATACCCATAGCACGTGCAGACCTTGCCACCCGAACAATAAGGTTTCATATTGTTCAACTGCTCCACGTGTGGACGCCGCGCGTGGACGGCAATTGGATTCAAATGCGCGTCACTGGAAATGACATTAAAGAGGACACGTGCTTGAAGTAACCGTCCCGTATCGCCCTATGATTTAATCCACGGAACTTAATTACCAAAGATTCTCGTTATAATCCGAAAACACTCGCTCGCTATATGTTGTTGGTCGATCTGATGAGTTTGTGTATGTGTGTGTGTGTGTGTGTGTGTCCGTGCGTGTGAGTCATCGTGTCTGATTCGCGTTTTTGCAATATAATAAGTATTGGATATGTTCATATGTTTCCGTTTTGGTCTTGCTAATAGTACGAGACGGAAACGGAAGCAGATGGGCAATGCGAAATCAAGAATGTGCTCTTTTTTTAAAACTGTTAAAGATTAAAATGTATTTTAAAAAGTTTTAAACTGTTTCTACGGTAACTATTTAGACTGAAGTCATGCGCGTTGTATAACTATAGTTCGTAACGCGCTGATTGAAGAGTTAATAAAAAATTAAAAATAAATAGACATATGTAATGCTATTAATATTATTTAGTGATATTAATCTTATCTTTATTACTCAGTTATTTAATGCTTTAAGGCGCATAAGGAACAAGTTACGTCAATACTTATGTTTTATTTAATAATTAATTTTAATTTTATTTTTAATTCATAGATCAATATGCAACATACATATTTTAAACCTCATATACATACTTTATTGAATATCTATTAGCATTTAAGTAGTACACTGTAGGTACATGATATTTACAAAATCGGAAACACCTCATACAAAATCATTTCAATGTATATACATACATAATTACATATCTACATGCCAAGTCCCTTACCGGGTAGGTAGAGGGGACGGAGTACCTTATATCACTATCCTTGCAGACCTGCCATGCTTGTTCCACATTAGCAAGGATATTATCAAACGTCCCCAGACAACGTCCTCTGCGGAAAGTACGACAGTTGCCCCGGCTATGTGTGGTTCGCGAGTGTTGTGTTAACGGAACTTGCATACAAACGAGTCTATTATAAAAATCGTCAGAGACGGCGCTACGTCGTCCATTATAGAGTAATATTGCAATACATTATCTATAGTAACGCCTCAGTGACCACACATGTAGCTATAAAGTATATATCTTTCTTACGTTGTCGAAATATGTGAGCGAATATAGCGAGACGTGTCTCGGTATAGCGAGATATGTTGTGACGTAGATGATAGCCTCATACTCATATTATAGCATAGCTACCGTCTCTTGTAGTTTGTCATATATATGTATATAATGCATAATATGAGATATTATAGATTATAGCTTCGTATATTAATATATGAATACATATTATGTGTATAGAGAGAGTGATGTATGTTGAAGAGGCACCGGCAGGTCTCTAAGGATTGAGATATTTTGCACTAAGTGCTCTCCGCTTACCCCGTAAGGGACTTGACGTGATGATATAATAATGATAACAATGCTAATACGGAAGGTTTAATCTACAGCGGCAACTAACTACTTCATTGCGGATGTATGCAGTATCGGTTGTAGGACGGCTGGTTATGTCATGGCGGAATTCGGTTCACTTGTCAGTCGCATTGATTTTTCTTTGTATTCTCAGGGGTTCATGGGAGGGGTAGGGGTTGCACCGTTCTAACTAATGGTGTGTGTGTGTGTGTTCCAGTGGGAAAATGGGGTTGAAAGCGTAAGCCAGTATAGTGGATGTCTCACATCCCTCCCATATTGACCGAGTGACCGAGTTTTATGGAGAGTTTCGGTTCTTAAAAAACACGTAGGTAAACATCGTATGCGCTGTTGGTGGAACAGCCCACGAATGTTGTAAGGAAAAATCGTATTAATAATCGGGCAATGAAAAAGAAAGAAGGTCCGACTAACCCATAGTTTATCTTTGGTCTACTGTAAATGTATTTCGGTGTTAATCAACTCTGCTTTAGAATTTTTTGATTTCGATTTGAATTTAGCAATTATTGACCCTAAGGCACACGAGGTATTACAGATTAAGCCATAGTTATTGCATGAAATTAGTGAGAGTCGCCTTTGGAAAAATGTTAAGACACATTGGACAAAAATATGGATTATTTATATTTGAAGTAGGAATAGTCTAGTAATTTACCAAAAAAAATCTTAAAATCCCTTTTTTATTACTATAATATATAAATATAATATATATAACCATAATATAAATTTATCCTTGCATTTACTACGTCTTAAGGTTAGTTATAGAGTCTGTACATCCTTCCTTAATTTCGCAATCGTTCTATGCATAAGTAGATGCAAAGGGACCTGATGATCTGCGTTACCTTGTCGTTCAAGGTTAGTTCGAGCGACACAGTACCTACTAAAAAACAGATTAATAGCTAGTTAGTTTTTTTATATTTTTGCCACTCATCACAAGATTTAACACGACTTGCCACCCATCATCACTTTGCCATTTAACATTAATTGCCATCTCTTATCACATATTATTTTCTTCTATAACAAAGACAACTGTCAGCCGAGTTCGAGTCGAGTAGAGTCGAGGCGGTCGAGTAGGTTCGGAGAAGTCAATTTATTTACTCCTGTTTCCTTATCCCGCTGGAATGATAATATTATTTCCGTGTCTGCTATAAGGAAGCGACCTATGTCGCTAATTTCATTTAGGATACTCGTTGATCAAACATTTTTGTGTATGTAAAAATAAATAAAAACATACCAATGGCAAAGTCAACGTGTGTTAGTGTTAAATTAGAAAACCACGTGTTCGTATTACGAGCTCACGTGAAACAGATTAAGAAACTCGAGCGATGAGTTACATACTATATTGGAAAGGTCAATACCGTTACCTATATGTAACCTACTACTGTACAAATTTTATATGTAATTATTCATTGTATTTAAACAGTAAGTACAATTCGAGCCGCTCAACTATTGTGCTCGGCTCCCGACATTCCTTCAACGCGACACGTACTTCACACGAATGAACTGCAAGGCTATTACCGTGCAAAACCCATTGATAAAGTATGCGACCGGACCAGTAATAGCTCCCCGTGGTCTCGGAAAAGCCCACATTCCACGGCCGGCCCGTCTACAGCTCGACAGCCGCGCACATTAGCCCGCGGAAAGTTGTCGGAAGTAAAAAATCAATTTGCTTTTCAATGTTTTATGATTGGCTTTACATCCATCCTTTAACGTTACTCTGTCGATTTTATATTATGGTTTCTACAGACATGTGTTTTCTTGCCATATATCATTATCAATGTTATTATTATTATTATTAATAACCAAGCTCTGAAATAACTCTATTCTCATATTTCTTTTATACGAACGTAAATGAATAAAATATCTACTGCCAAATATAAAACATCGACATTATCATTGTGCCATTTTATTGTATGTATGTACACTTATAGAATCAGTCATATTTTCGGTTCGAATATTATCAATTTCTGATATGGATAAAATTTTTCTTAAAATCAATAATCCCTCTTAAAATAGAATTTCATTAAACACAATGACGCCATCAGATGAATAATAAATCAATAGATATTTATTTACCGTTGTCTAACACCTTGAACTAAAAGATACAAGGGCGTACTTAATGCCTATAATGCCTTAATATTGTTAGAAGAGACCCACTCGGTAAGTGTATAGTCGATCTAATCTGTACCGCGACTTCCTTGTGACAATAATATTCGCTGAATATATAATCATTTGTCATTATTGCATAACGCTGTTTGTATATTTTACCTTTAGGATTTCTTAGTTGTACTTTGATACTGAGATTTAATAATAATAATATAACGTAACATCATACCTGTACAGCCTCGTTGTTCGAGCGGTTGCAAGCGGGACTGCCGATCGGGAGTTGCTGTTCAAATCTCGGGGCTATTGGATTTTTCTAATTTAAAATTTCTAGTAGTGACTCGGAGTCTGGATCTATGCCCGGTGTATGACAATAGACTCACCACCTATTCCGTGGAACTTGAACGTAACAGGTGAAACGTGGGATTGTACTACACTGCTCTGCCTACCCCTTCGGGGATTACAGGCGTGATTTACGTTTTACGTTGATGATGTCACATCACACCTGTCATCCCGGTAGAGATAGGCAGAGGAGTGAAGTACATTATCGTCTTCCAACATTTACGTTTACGTTCCACAATGGAATAGGTGTTAAAACCTATTGTATTGCTACACAGGGCACAAATAGAATAAAAATGTATATTATAGGAAAATACCACAGACGGTAGCTATATATATGTATAATTAATCTTTCCGGTCAAAGTCTACGCAATAATATGTCTTTTTATACACAGATATGTCTTGCTATATCTGTTGATATATTTTGACGACGTAAGAGATATTATATTATACCTACATACATGTGCGGTCACTCGAGCGTTACTACACAAAACGTAATGTAATATATACATAGACAAATATTATAGCTCCGTCTCTCATTTCGATACATTGACGAGACGGGCAACGTAAACAAACAGAAAAAACCTTCAGAGCTTCAATAGTAGATAGTTAAAAAAGCGAGAATCGCTTTGCTCTATAAATAAACGCCACTGTGTTCCTTCGGCCGCGAGCCGCCGGGAATAATAGGCTTTATTACTAAATTGGAATTTAATACAATAATGCTATACCATAAGTTCCGTCCTTGCCAGCTTTATTAGGTTTCTCTTGTTTTATAGCTACATTAGTATTGAGGAGGAAGCTATGTAACCCGACACTCCTCTGTCTACCCCTTCAGGGATTACAGGCGTGATGTTACGTAATGCTATTAAATATTGCTCTAATACATTGTTTAAAACAATAAAAAGCGAAAAGAAGTGTATGATTGGCATTAGACCTTCGACATTTTTTGAGAACGGATACACACTGCCTCAGCGATTAATCACACACACATATCATCACGCCAAGTCCCTTACGGGGTAGGCGAAGAGCACGGAGTGCCAAATATCAATATCCTTTCATACCTGCCGTGCTTCTTCCATATTAATCATTTCATTGAATAATTGGTAAGTAATTGGTAAACAGGGATAATAATATGTGGTTTTTACTAAAATCTAGGCCGAGTTTTTCGGATTTATTTAGGAGAGTTAATGTTGCCATCCACGTTCAAGTCACAGACGAAATCGCGAGAAGAAGAACGTCACAGCACGACTTCGGATTTTTCGATTTTTATCTCTTACAAATGATTCCACTTGCTTTACAAGTGATATTAGGCATATTTTATAAATGACTCCATTTTATTTTAGTAAGGTTGTAATCCTAAAAGGACTTTCGTCATATATACTAGTTACCTATGTAAAATTTCATCTAAATACTTTCCATTACGAATGATATACTAAAACTAGGCGCTTCTGTACCCGTGCTTACTTTGCGTCTCATAAATCGCTCTTTGTTTTGTTTTATTTCTTATCACTAACACATATCAGTATCAGGACATATCTGTTGTTGAAACATGATGTGTAGTTTTACATTACGATATATCGATTTTATAATTGATTGTGACATCATGCCTGTAATCCCCGAAGGGGTAGGCAGAGGAGCGTAGTACACTCCCACGTTTCACGTTTGAGTTACGTTACGTTTGAGTTCCATGGAATAGGTGGTGAGCCTATTGCCATACACCGGGCACAGATCTAGATTCCGTGTCACTAGTAGAAATTGTAAATTAGAAAAATCCAATAGTACCCGACCCGGGATTTGAACCCAGAACCTCTCGATCGGCAGTCGCGCTTGCAACCACTCGAACAACGAGGCAGTGTATATAATTGATCGATTAATAGAATATCGATTTGTAATAGGTACAATAGATTATATAAAAATGTTATTGTAAGAAAAAATTGTAAGATATAACTATACTGATGAGGGAGAACGGTGTAACGGTTCCATGGATTTCATTTCGAAATCAAGCAAACTGTTCCCGCTGGGACGATTTATGTCGTAAACCAACTAAAAGGAAGTCTTTTTAATCTTAAGTATTTAAATTATGTAGTATAGTGAAACATGTCAGTGTATTACACTTCTGACTGCCAGTGATGAGGCAGTCAGCGTGGCAAAATTCTGGGCTAAAACCATTTAGGGACATAAAATGTGTTTGTCATCGACACGCTAAGAAGAAGAAGAACGTACTTTCTGAAATAAATTCGTCGTTTTCTAAGAAATGTCAGGTTTTTTTTAATAATAACCGTATCTTATGTTGTTTTCTATTTCTGGTATAATATCAGCTACACTAGTCGTTACGTCGTGCACGATCAGTGTCTCAATGCCGTGAACTTGCGAGTGTCGGGAGATCTGGCAGCGCGCAGGTATCGCGTCTTGAATTATTAATGCACGTCGTTCAAAAGGGAAAGTGAGTTTTCTTGCCCCTCTGCACTTGACAAGAATCGTCGGATCGCTGCACATTATAACGTTTTTACTCCACTTTTTACTTTTAAAATTATCAATGTCTAAGCGAGCGTTTACGAAAATAATCGTCATTTAAGAAACGATGATTAACATTTTTTGAAGAAAACAGGCAAACCGTTCCGAAATGTTTTTTTTTTTTTCATTTATAAGCGCCATAAAAAGTATGTAAGTTTCAAACGATATAACTAATATAAGTTTTATGGGAAAAATTATGCAATAAAGAAAAACTACACTCATTACAAGCTTTTATATGATTTAAATTTTTCAAAAATATCAATATAGCTTGAAGCCAAATTAATAGGAAACTCGTTTCTGAGTATTTATTACGTCTATTTACAAAAACAAAAACATTGAAGAAAGAACAAACCAAATTAGTTATGTTATTATTTTCCTTCTATTCTTCCAAAATTCTTAGAATGTAAACTTTGCAAAAGCAAAAGTATCACACACATTCGTAACCCACGTACACACAAGTAACTTAATTAATTCGCTCCACACACCGATGAACCTTATTTCGCATAACTACGAACACACGTCTCATTTTTTGCTCTAACAGTTTCATTACGTCTCTGCTAGATGTAATACTATACTAGTACGGTCTCCGGTACCTACCTACCGATGAAAGTATGATTAGAATATACAACTTTCCCTTCCAATGCTAGGTCCAGAGCTTCGTTGTACATTACTTATCAACCGAAGAGCATTAGCATAAGTAATTGGTAAAATCCTTTCTAATATTATAAATGCAAAAATGTGTTTGTCAGTAACAGGGCATCTTAGCGATTCTATTTTTGCATTGTTTATAGGCCGGAGAGCGGATACGAAACAAATAAGTAATCGTTTAAAAAACACGCTTTTATTGCTAATCGAACCAAAAACTAGAAAATAATTGTTAATGACAGAGATTATATTACAGTGATAGAAGATCGAACTATCTCAATCATAATGCATCGCCTCAAACTAAAATTATAATAAATTTTAAGGTATTAACAGAATAATTCAATTCAGAGTATAAAGCGTGGGGTGCTTGATATTTTTAATATTACAATCATTCTATTAGCAACCATCTATGACAGGATAGTTATGAACCGTAGTAAAATGCACTACTAACACTAATACTAACACAAGCTACTTACAATCCTCTTTTCATTAAAACTCCAATAAACCTGAATAAGGGATAAAAGATCGAATGAAAAATTACTTAATAATCCGCGTGAGTAGGTATCAACGAGTACCTATTAAACTATATTAGTTATTATAAAAATACTTTACAACTAGCCATTTCAATTATTGGAAAAATCGATATATTATCCTTAAAAATTTAAATCCTTTTCGAAAACGGACACTTTTTGCTTTTCAAATGCATCCCAGAACGCTTTCGAAGACACTGTTTATTGTCCTATAACGTGTACATACATATAAATATATAGGTGTCTATATGTAATTGAATAATACAAATTGTATTGTGCAATTGTGACGCGTAGCTTCTTGGCTAATCTTTTAAAAATATTAACAGCTACCCTCTAGAAATGGATAAAAGCGTTACATGATTAAATTAAGAGTGCAAAATGGCTTGTTATGGTAAGAAGGAGCCGAGCGAACTCCCACGCTCTATTCTACCACAGACTGTTTCTGTAGACCTCACCGTGACCCACATAACACGAGAATCATCCGATAAATTGAACGGACATAACAAAAGATGGACAAGTTTGTAGAGGAATTGCCAGAAGAAAGATCTGTCGTTTAAATGCAGCCAACAATAAAGTATATAGCCTTTTGGATTTGAAATTTTTTAATCAATTTAATCTCCCAGCTTTATTGAGGACGAAGTTTACGTCCGCTATAAATATAAATCTATGAAAAAACTACTTTAGTCTATTTAAGTGAGTTCCATTTTGTTTATCACTATATTATCATCTAAAAGTTATACATAATTCAATAAACTAAGCCCTACTGATGATTCGACGAGTGGCGATAAAATAAGGATGAATGTTTTAAATAAAAAAATTCCCGAAGTAGAATCTAGAATGAACCAACAAATGCATACTTATATTACTAGGACATAGCCTACATGATAAAAAATAGGTCACGGTGAAATCATATGCCATTTAATATGATATAAATTATTATAATCAATATTGTCATGACTTGGCTCGAAAGACACAGGAAAAAACATATTGTATACAAGAACGCCAAAATCTTAAGAAAAATGCAAAATGTTTAAAAAAATCATTTCTTTCACAAACACACCTCGCATTGACCTACATCCGGAGACAAGAACCTCCTCACGGGCTGACGTAAAGCCTTAACGAACAACTGACGTACACGTTGTAGCTACTCGTGCTAAAGAAACTTGCCGCGAATCGATATACATAAGACCACGTTTCACATGTTAAAATTAATTTCGTGGAACATTCTCGAACCTTTCTAACATCCCCGAGCGGTTCAAGGAAAAGTTGTTACCTGATGGAAATAAGCTGGTTATTTAAACTTATAAGCGATATCGAAACAATTCGCGGATGAATTTAACATGTATGTAAAAAGAAAAGAGGGGCGCAACATGATGAAAAGGATTTTAATACAAAATAAGTTTAAAACAATCCATAAAGCTAGATTTTCATCCTCGGTTATATTGCGAGTGTTTTATTGACTTCAATATTTTACGGAATGCTTAGTCTAGGCAAGCGTAGCGTAGGTCGCCGTCCTACCAGATGGCACGACGGTCTCCGCAGATGACTGGTAGAAAGTGGGTGAGAAGATCTGAGCGAATTCAATGACTTGGAAAAGGTCCTATTTCCAACAATGGACTAATGTCGACTTGAGTAAGAATAACGGTGGTGACTTTATTTTCAGCTAATACAAATTTTATGGCCGAGAACACGAGGAGCACTTCGGCAAAAAAAAAAAATTTCGATTGAGTTATTACTTTTATTATACACTCGTAACTAATTAAGGATGTCATCAGCTGATTGATATCCGCTGATAACGAATGTGTCAGCTTCCGTATAAAACGTTCAAACAGACGCATAAGCCTGCAATCTCGTTAACGAACTGAATTGTAATATGTCATTGTCATTTACGACAATTACATATTTTTCCTGTAGGTACATACATTGAAAGCAGCTGATACTTAATATACCTACGTAAAATTAAAATAACAAATACACGTTACAGTTGCAGTGGAAAAGGTTTTTTTTTTATTTTCTCTTTTATTTCGATTGGTTTGTAACACAAAAAAATGCTTTTAGTGAGCAACTGACAGAGAACCAAAGTCACCGACATAGCTCAAAGGATTAGCACGCTGAAGTGACAATGGGCTGGGCATATCTGCCGAAGAACCGATAACCGGCGGAGTAGGCGAGTTCTGGAGTAGAGACCGCGGCTCGGCAAACGTAGTGTAGGACGCTCTCCGGCTCGGTGGGAAAACGATCTGCAAAAGGCTGCAAGCAGTTACTGGATGCGACAAGCCAAGGACAGGGAGCGATGGCGCTCATGGGAGAAGATATATGTCCAGCAGTGGACTGAGATAGGCTGATGATGCTGAGCAACTTAAGTTTCTATCTTATCAATTCAATCTTAAGTTACGTTGCAACCGCTCATTTTAATGATGGAATAAAAACGTTTGAAGATTGCTCAAGGCAAGCGCAACGTGAGAGAAATTATTTACTCGTATGTTGAATCTGCAATCGACGTTAATATCAACCCCAAAAATAAAAAGTGAATATATTATTACGTCGGGACTGTAGGGACTGAGACATTTCGTACTCTGTTCTCTTTACCTACCCCATAAGAAGTCTGACCCGATGATACAATAATAATCATAATACTAAATAATAATCTAATCTTACAACATTTTGCAATCTAAAATAATTACTGATATGATAGTTACAATTTCACAACTTAGATCATTATTCTTTGTTTAAGTAAGAAAAATTAACAAAATAATTATTCTTAATTAATATTTATGTAATAAGAGTGACCAATAAAAAGTAGTATAATTAAAAAATTCAAGCAGTCTCTTGAGATTTCAATGTTTTGAATGTGTTGTAATATGTATTGAGTGTAATAAATTATCTTTAATTTAAGAATAAACTTATTATATAATTATTTTTTTTAATGTTTATTTTAACGCCCTCCAGCCAGCCGATGTCTTTTATCTCTATTGACCTACATAAAGAGATAATGACGAGATACCTACTTTTTCATTTAAAACACGCGAAGTAAACAAAGCAAAACAGTCTATGTATTACATGTATTGATAACATCTTAGATACGCTTGTTGCCAAGAAGCCAATGAACAATAGGAGGGAGATAAGAACAAGGGGAAGAAGAACCCCAAAAGTGCTCTACATGGGTAAAAAACAATATGGAATACAAGTAAAAAAGAACATTATTTCACGCCAGTTCTTCACTGATGGGGTAGGCAGCGGAATGTGAAATACACTAACACGATTCAACTGTGACACGTCTATCTATTACACGTCCTATTTCGAGTCAGACAAACCCCAATCATATTTTCCCATTTCAGGAATTAAGCCCAGGATATTTTTAGTAACAGTCGTGACCATTGAACCAAGTGGCAGTAAAAAAATCAGAAGAAACGTGTTAATATTGCCATGAACAACTTTTCTCACTATATTTCCAGACTCGAATACTTGCTAAAGCTTACGGCGTCCCTGGGTATAATTATCAATAATAAAATGTTCGGAAAACAATGTAAGATTTATACAAAGACCGTATTGTTCAAGTGCAATTCGCATGCAATTGTTAAAACATGACGTTTGTACCGTTTCGCTAATCACTGGCCTTGGCGAGGGCGAGGTGCGCTACGGTGGTTGTAAAACTTAAGTGCATATAAATTTCAGCGTCAAGACGTATTACTTTATATGTATGTAAACCTTGCGTTTGTGTACCGTTTCGAACCCACCAATCCAACTTAAAGAGTGTCACACGACAACACGACACGACACACGACATCACGACACATTACCCAAAAGAACCAAATAATCTTGATCCTTCGGAATTTATAGTGGTATATATTTATCTATTTATAGCATCTATTATGAATGATCGTAATTATTTGGGCCGAAGCGTATAAGTGACATCATTCACTCGACCGTTTTCTAAAGAACAACATATCGTTAAACTTCGCTTGTCAGAGGCAAATAAACACAGGCCACTCGTGTCTTAACGTCGGCCGGACGATGACGAGATAAAAATGCGGACGGTAAGACTACTACGGGTAAGTGCAGATTGTGTAAACACAAGAGCGTCGATCGTTAAACGCGCGTAAAGAACTTTTATGAAATCATAAAATCCATTGCGAGTATGCCCCTAGAGATTACTGACCGCTAATATATGAGCATTTTAAAGATTATTCTAAAGTACATGATATTTTTATTTTAATCGCCAACTATCTTTTTTTAAGTACTCAACAAGCAGGCAAAAGTCACAAGTGGCTGCTGTCGCTATAGATTTCTGCAACTAACGTTAAACAGCACTGCAAGAATAGAACTGTTAATATTAGTTAAGTCCAGGTAGTATACTATTTATTTCGACCCTTTCATCGTTCCACTGTTGAACATGGTTCTCCTCACAGAATTATAGAGTTAAGTCCATCACATAGGTACTGTTTTTGATCTAGGTTTTTAATTGAGGGTAATATTAATAAACCTAGTAAATAAAAAGATACGCAATATTTTAAATCAAAATATAATTATATACTAGCTTTAATAACCACGTATTAAAAATAACAAGAGTTATTTGAATGACTCACAATTTTATCTGCACGCGCTATTCCACTCCACCAGCAATATCCTACATTATACCAGTAACTATGTATGAGGCACAAACAATTTGCGTGTTTCCTTTGTATGCGAATAGTCAGATTAGACCCAATTTGCATAAGAATATCACCAACAATAAATCTCTATGTACGTACATGTAATGGAAACTCCCGTTCAAGTAAAGGTGTGTTACGTATCAATGTACATGTACATGTATACAGGCACTTATCAACGACAACATGATTGCGTCGTCAACTAGATAAAAGCTATCGATCAGATCCAAGTGTAAAACAAACAGTTTTGGTTATGTTACTGTTAACGAAATAACATTCCTGAATCTGTTACATATAGTTAATGAAGGGTATTCAATGAGCAAATATATATTTTTAATTAAAGAATATAACTATGTATGTACGTCCTGTTAAGATAACTTTTTAGTATTGATATCATTTTTGTAACGATTTTACACGTTAATATTATTATAATTGAATACATATAAATGAGGATAATTTTAAATTTTTAGGTGAACATTTCTTGTTTCACATTATATATTTAATAAAATTATTAGGTTGAAAGTTCTTTGAGGTCAACGGATGAATTTATTTTGGCAAGTCAAAGACAAGGCGCGACGAGCTTGACCGCGAAAATAAAAATAAAAACAAGCTACCTTTACGCACCAAGATGTCATTTTCCCACGGGAAACTCTAAAGACACTCAGTGAAGTTCGATCGCCGGTATCCTAATCGACTACAATCAGCATATTAGTTTACTTCGAAAATTTTGTATGGTAAGTAGTATCGGCCTGCGACTTTAATGGAAATAGGCTGAACTATAAAAACGGCTTTACTTCGCTCATTCCTACGCAATTTTATTATGTTTAATTGGCAAGTATAATAAATAAGCCCTAACAGACACTAAGATATTTCGATTAGGGTGAGCTGATGAGTAATCGATTAAATTATAATTGACGCAATCAATTGACTAGGCGTAGGAGAAATTATTGACGAAATCAAAAAGAAATACAAATAATTCGTGTGATTTATAAGTGTGATAATAGTGGAAGGATAAGAGCGTTGATGATTATAATTGTGATATTGAGAATAGGAAGCTTGGTGCAATGCCAAAACTTTGCGGTAAGTATATATTTTGTTATAAAGTTATAACACTACTGTCTAACGGCCATCAAGAATATGTCTGCGCACAGTTACGCATTGTACAATGTCTTGAACTTTCTAATGCAAGTGTTTCCCTCGCATACTGTGACTATCCATCGCAGATACTGGTAATATATTATGCTTAATGTTTAATTCAAGGGAAAAAACACATGTCAGTGGCGCATGTTTAACGGTGTACACTTCTATTTTTCTTGCATCATGTTTATTTGTTCTATACTGTGTTTATTTTGCTTTGCACGTGTGTTTTCTATCTGTGCGTGTTTCATTAACTGCGGGAAGATCCTTATTGGAAATACGCTCATGCACAAATATTTACATCTAAACATTGCTGAAACAATATATATTTTTGAAAATGACAATAAAAAACGTAACATCACACCTATAGTACCCGAAGAGGTAAGCAGAGGAGCGTAGTACAAGCCCAGGTCACACCAGTTACATTTACATCACATGGAACAGATGGTGATCCTATTGCCAAACACCGGAAACAGATCCAAACTCCGAGTCATTACTCAAATACTCAAAAATGTAAGACAATAACCCTAGAAAAAAAATTTATGTACGTACCAGAACTGAGAACAAACGCAGAGACCATTTCTCGAACCAATTACTATGTTTGTTCCTACCTAAGAAATAGTGAGAAGTGTGATTATATTGCTCGAGGCTAGAGCCAGTTAATGTACTGGCGAACTTAACGATTTAATTACTTGCATCGCTACTTTAGTTTGTTATTAACCTTTCGACGCTACTTCACCATTCACCGTAGAGTTATGAAAAGTTCACAAGGAACTTAATTAAGTTCAATATCGACGTATAGCGAAGAAACAATAACAAAAACAGGCGCATTCTACTGAGATAAAACATTTCACACGGTTTCGCTATTAGCAAATGAATGACTAACACGACATTCGCGAGTATTGAATGAAAAGCGATTTGAAATTCAAATTGACTCCAAGCTCGAAACATTTATTGGATTCCGCGAACAATTTGTACTATCAACGCTAATAATAGCAAAAAAAACTTAACTTATTCCACGTCCCCGTTGCCATTATTTCCCATCCTTATGACGAGTGCAATAAGGTCGATATTAATTAATACGGTCCGCGCTAACGGTCGAGTCACGCCACTACCACCACAAGCGGCAACCCGCTACTGTAAGGTTGTAATGTCATTGTTCAAAGATCGCACACGTGCATTTGACATTGTTAAAATTCAAGAAAGGAATAAATTGTCAGTATAGCAATAGCAAAACTTAAACGGCTGAAGAGTAAGTGTTTTGAGGAATGATGTAATCAGTGGGATATTTTACTGTAGTCTGATACCAGATCGAAAACATATGTTTATAGGTTGCTGTGACCAATTAGGGTTGTACAGCCCACATACCAGTTGCCTAATCTGCGATATTAAATTTGAGGACATGTTATGTTGATGAGACAATCCTATGTATTTTTTTGCTCGAACATTTTCAACCGAAAGGGATGCCGATAATGCCACCTTCCAGTTCAGAAATAATTCAGAATTACATAGTATAATATCAACGACTGCCAATATAATTATAAAACAATACAAATCATATAACTAATAATATCTTGTGAAGTTTGCCAAGCCACACTAAGCCGTCGCAGTACACCACGGGCCTACCACCTACCACCGGGCCTCTCGTCGTGAGAGGAGACCCGTGTCCAACAGTGGAACGATTAAGAGGGTCGGAAAAACAAATCATATACTAAGTACTATAAAAAGTTCAGTCGACAACACTCAGATAGATTAAATGAAATAATTATAGCCAAAACTTACATTTCTTACGTGCCGGATACCGGCTGTAATATATTAAATGAATCGTACACAAAGAACGTTATATTATTAGCATTATTTTTACACGAGCGAGTGCATGCGCCGGCGAGGAAACCCTATTAGGTAAATAGGAAGCAATAAGTGGACCAACGCGTTTGTAACAGCGTGATTCACTTATTATGTTGGTGTTATGCATTGTTATATTATGTGCAGGCCTTACGATGAATGTTATAGAAATTGTAAATATTGTATTGTATGTTTAAATTAATATATAATTTTCAATACTTGTCATTTTAGTTGATAGTCGATTCATAATTGTACAACATTTCGGCTAACAGTTGTGTGTTGCAAATGTAGAAACTGTACTTGTATTCGTTTTACTACTGAAATTGTGACTATGGAGAATCCAAAATTAGGGCCGTGATGTCAATAATGATTAGAATTTTGATGAAACTAGGAGTTAGTAACTAATCTATGGATAGGAATTCTTTTTTTACGCTTTAAAATAATCGGTAATAATTAGTTGGACTGCCTTGTTGATTGAATGATTACAAGCGCGAATCTTAAGAAAGAGGTCGTGGTTTAGAACCCCGAGTCTGATACTAATGGAGTTATTCTAGCTTGAAATTCCTAGTAATATCTCGGAGTCTCGATTTGTGCCAGTTGTACGGCAGTAGGGTCACTCACTATTCGTAACACTAAGACCCGCTAGACGTAAATGTAACTAGTGAAACGTGGGAGTGTACCAAACTACTCTGTCTAAACCTTCGGAGAGATACAAGAGTGAGGTTTTTCATGTTATTTTTACAGATAAAAATGTGTATTAAAAGTTTGCAATAAAAAAAGTAAGCTTCCCCTAATTAAAAGGAAACATAACATCATAAAGACGAACATGCGAACAGTTTATAAAAGCGCGTCATGTCATCCCTTCAGACGATACTCTCAACATCGTTAAATCAACATCTAAAAATAATGCGTTATGTAGTACGTACATTTATAGCGAAGCATGTGTTCCGAGCGGAATTTTATGCTCATATCACACGGGGATAGCGGTGATAAGATAAGAGACCTTAAACAATAGACTAGATACGGATATTAAATATAAAGGACAACTTTGTATAAAAACTCCCTAATTTATTATGAATAATAGTGAAAATCAAGATTTAACATATCTCTTCAATACAAACGGGCATGAATTAAACATGATATAATATATGAACGTAAGCCTAATAATAAATTATAGTACAGAGCACAGTGGAATAAATCAGTACATCGCTTCGTTCATAAATTTTATAATTGTCAGTTGAAACAACACCAAAACGCCTACAACTAAACATCAATTCCCAACGCGAGAAGACGCCTCATACATTTTTCAGACGCGAACGGTAGGTGTCGCGACGGTTTTCAATTTCGACGAATGGCCGCAATAAAGTGGAGATTTTCGCACCAGTCATAAAGGGGAGGACGGATCACGCAACCTGCAATATTGAGCCGAGGCTTAGACCAGCACTTAGCTTGATGAGAGATACGGGCCGTCCAACACTAGGGCTGCCGCTGTAACAGTTTTTGCATACATCAACTTACAACACACACGATACATGGTTTTGACGCAAATGTATAAAGTTTCATTGTTAGCATATTTAGGACGAGAATTAGGACGAGAATGAGTGAAAGAGTATACACTTGTTCAATTAGGACGTTCAATGTTCATTTGTTACGTTCAATAAAGTAAATCGAAATATTACACACTTATTGTAGAAATTTAATTTGACATACCTACACAGATCATAAGGCTGATATCGGATAAATACATCCGGCATCAAGATAGTCATGAATATAAAAAATGCACGTCAAAACCTTAACAATATATGTGTGTATGTACATATTTAGCACTCGGTGTCAACGACTGTCAGAGATTGGGCGTGACGTTATAAAACGATATAGTTAGCCACAACTTTGTTATGCCACTTATATCAAATACCTCCGTTTAAATTTTATGCTACTTACTTGACCTCGTTGTATTGGTAAATATTATGTTCGTTTCATCGACAACCCTACGACTTAAACCTACGTTCAGCGTAAGAATATCCCGGAAAGCGACGGCAAAAATCTCTGAAGACGCTTCATTTACAAAAAGGAGTCCACGATAAACCTTTAAACGACATGTCTCAGGTAG
>DWME01002111.1:0-21962 GCA_018244795.1 Parelbella ahira ahira | reverse complement strand
ACATTAGCGAATCGCAAAGCACCACCGACCGCCACAAATCTCCGTTCCAGGCCACAGTAGCGTAGCGCGTCAATGAATAACGTACGATCTGCCCGCGCGGACACTTCCGCTGACGTCGCTGCCACGTCCCATAAACACGGCGCTTTAGACTATTTATCGACACTGCTATATACAGCTGGTTTAAGAACACATTTAGTTCTTTTCTCTCTCAGTTGCTTTATTAATTAATTATTTTTTTGTTTTTTTATAATTTGCGATCAAATTATGACATCGACACGAAAAATGTTTTAGTATCAAGTCGACCAGTGGTACGAGTATGTAACGATTGTTTATCAAGTCGTTTAGTTGCGAAGCGTTATACGTCTTTGTAAATCGACTGTAGTCAAAGGCGAGTTTAAATAGCATGTAATTATTTTAGTCGGTAAAACAATTTGTGCAAGTTCACTCGGGAAAATGTTCGCATTGTTGTCTATTATGAGTTGCTTTTAAGAGTTTAGAGACAGGGTCACATTTCTGAGGTATTAGTTTTTTTCATATAAATCAGCCTGGTCACGAGAAAGGTTTTAGTCCGAGAAAAGCTCTGAATATGATCTGTTCAGGAGTATGAACGAGAAAAGAGAGAACAAAGTATACAAATTTTCTTGGTAAAAAAAGTACAAACTAAATTGAATTGTTTGTTGAACTTTAGGCCCCTTACACATTAGCGGTTTTCTATCATAGCTTACAGGCAATAACGAAACATGCAAGTAATGTTGTAGCGCTTGCGCATATCATAAATTTACTGAACGAATACGCTGGAGAAACGCTATTATGCAGGGTTTATTTTCAACACAACAGACAATACAATTATTCTTTATTATGCACTAAAAAGATAGAGAAGCAGAGCCAGTGCAAAATAAAAAAAGGCACAAAAAGGGCAGTCGTATCGCTAACAAGCGATCTCTACCAGACAACCTTTGGGTAGGACTCAGTAACAGCAGTAATCGGATAGCTGATAGAAGTAGGTATATGATAATAGTTATTTTGTAAAATAAATAATAAAAATAATCATAATACGCAATAGTTATAGCAATGAAGGTAATAATTTTCTTGTAAATCATAGATGTTTTTGTTATATAGATATAACAGGACATGTTTGAATGCGAATATCTAGTCCGTGCATAGAACATAACGCGATCTTTCATCACGGTTGCACGCGACACAAACAACATGGCTGTTATGACAATATACATCGGTATTTATTGTCGATATCGCATACATATTTTTATTGCTTCAGCGGTAGATGTATAATGAACGATGCTAGGAAACGCTACCGTGAACTGAAGGGGAATCTTTTACGCAACGCAACCTTGTATTGTACGTTCGCACGTAAAAATGTAACTCCCGCTTTTTATTAACCGCTTTCAAATAATTCGGGTATTCTTAATTCGAATGTGTTTTTGTATTTGTGTGAATTTTTTATCATATAGGTACTCGTATGTCCGCTTGTTATGTTGTGAACTGATTTTGATATTTCATTTTTTGAGTGGAGAAGGGTTCAATTTTACTTAAACATCTTAAGCTAATTCTGTAAGAAAATTCTTGTAGAGTTCATAAATACGTGATTACCAAGATTACTGACACATTACATTAATGCTACGGTTATGAAAATACAAAACAAATATATCGAGCTATTAATGTAAAACGTACTATACTTGCGACTACTGACGCTTAGCGCAAATATGCCAGCTGTATACATTGATGTGGTGATATGCGTAAACACGTCGTTTTTCAATATTTATTACTGACAGCAAATATATTGTGTAGTGTATTAGCGGAATATTCAGTAGATATTACATAATGTACACAGCAAATACGTCACTTCTAGGCATTTATTGCTGAATAATGGTTTGTTCGATCGTTAAAAAAGTAGCCATAGATTTGTAAAAATTTTAATAGTGATATATAAAAAATGCCTCGTTGGTCAAGTGGTTGTAAGCTCGGCTGCCGTTCGGGAGGTCCTGGATTCAAACCGTGGCCCGGGTCGGGTACTATAGGAATTTTCTAATTATGAATTTCTAGTAGTGACTTGGGAGTCTGGATCTGCCCGCTGTTTGACAGTAGTCTCATCACCTATTCCATGGGACGCAAAGGTAACTGGTGAAACGTGGGAGTGTACTATACTCCTCTGCCTATCTCTACGGGGATTACAGGCGTAAAATTACGTTTATTTTATAAATAAATGTATACAAAAAATGCAATTTTTGGACTACACGCCACTCTAATTATTAAAAAAACCAATTGTTCCTAACATTTTTTCTTGTTTAAAATGAAATTAAGAACACTTCAATGACAAATATAAAAAGTATAAAAACAGCAGATAACATTAGAACGATTTATAGAAAAACAATATAACGTAGCATTATACGTCACACATGTTTCTAAAACTTCACGAAAAAAATCACAGTTGACATCCATGAAACGTACCCTATTACGAGAACAAACGTTTCATTCAAAGCGAGACATAGTATGACGTACACGAAGGAGGGCTACAAAGGCATACAAATAAATTATCATGATAATAAACTTTACTGCACATCCTGCGCTATTATACACACTTCCAGCTCGGCCTGAGCGCAGCGATGCGTGCATTTCACAGCCAAGATATGAGGAAGAGGCTCGTGATATTCAGGTCAGACATAATTCCAACGACACGGAGCATTCATTCCTTATATGTTAGATCTGCCTAGACTTAATTTAATTTTCTCAGGTAACATAAAATTGCACATAGTCATCAACAGTGAATGAAATAAGACAAAAGATGATAAGAAAATTTATGTATAATGTAAACAAAACATTAATCTAATAATAAAAATCATACAGAAGACGTTAAATAAAATTGTATAATCCAAGATGAATTTTGATATAATATATTATGCCATAAAATTATCCAGACGAAGATATATTTCCAAAACGATATGCCAGCTGCAAGGAGACAAGATATGAATCGCCAAACGTAAAGCGACGCTAGCGACATCAAGCGGCAACTTTATGAAATGCATGCAATCAAACTTTTCCGCAACGTACCCTACCTACGTCTTATGGATCGCTTGAGCGCCGGAACTAGAAACGTGTGTCATTTATAAAGCCGATGTACGTAGTACGAGTACTGTTAGCATATACCTACAATATTTTGTATAGCAAATATTTGAAGAAGATATAATATGTAGGCGAACAAATAGTATAATATTTCTCCTTGTTCAGAGCCTTTCTCGTGTTTACGCTGTAAGCCTAATTTATGTATAGGAATTAAACGAGAAGCGCTCATAATTCTCTGGGGATGGTATGTGTATCGAAAATGATACACGATGTTAATTATTGTTTCTTGTATGAATGACCGTTATCAGCGTAATGTTAACAATTATTGTGACAGGTCACACACATCACTCTTTCAGTCAGATAGATTGATTGAAAATTACTTATGCCATCGTCAATGTATATTATTTTAGATTACTCTATGCATCCTCAAGTCTTAAAAAGATAATATTTCTTGAATATAATAGTAGCATTTAGTTAACCTATAGACATATCAGTGATAGCTCATGCGATTGAATTCTAGCCTTCTATCGGCGATCTAGATCACAAAATTGGTTTTACACACACAAGGTGCATTAAAAAAAAACATATATAAGAATAAAGAAAAACAACATGAGGATTCTATACGCCTTTCAGTTCTTCATAATAACCTTTAAGGGTGTCTCTATATCTGTCGTCGCAGAAACGGCTTGAACCGGTCTGATGTTAGTATAGTCTTTGTTTGGATGGGTGAAAACAGCCAATGACAAACCTTACGCTCGATAACGTCTTACGTCACTCGGACAGCACCGACTACGGATCAACGACAGCGATCTTTGTTACTGATTATCGATGAGATTAGTTTAATTAATAAAACGAACAAGTAATTATATAGCAAGGATAAAAAAAATTTGCAAACAGACATTCCATAGTTAGCCCAGATGGCATATCCACTTCTAATGTGAGTGAAGAATGAGCAATGATGTAAAGTCCAAGATATCTAGATGACTTCAATATATTTATATTTCTTCAGCGTCAATTCGCGGCCTAATCATTTTCCGAATCATGCCTGGGCGTGGCTTCGGTGGGCCAAATGTGATATTATGGTACATACATATTTGGCTTAGGCCGAATACATGTCGATAGCTGTACAGAGTCCCTAAGACTCATAAAGTCTTTTAAGTCGAACTTGGCTAGTCTGCTAAACTAGGTTCTTAAGCTTTCTTATTACGAGAGTTGTCTTATGAAAGAATAATTAAAAGTGAAGATATTAATGACAGATAGCATGCCTTTTATGAATCACAATAGATTGGTTGATACATATATGAAGTTATCAATATTTAAGTAGTAAGTGCGCAACAAATAAAACGACTAAGATTTAAAACAATCTTAGTATAAGTCTTTATACGCAATGGATGCATCTGTATACAATACTGCGAGTACTAATACATCTATTGTGTATAAAACATTTGTTTTCGAATGCATTTGATGTATTTGTATTCAAAGTATACGAGTACGTTCGTAATAGATAGGCTATAGAGACTGAGCACGCATCAACACAGCTCAGTGTACCGTTGTCCGGCGGCGCTCGCTCATCGAGTGTGTAACACGGCCGGTTTAATTAAGCCTCCGTGTCAGGGGTTCTCAACTTTTACACCCTTAGAACTAGTTTTAACAATATCACTTTAAGTCTAGTCAAACTATTTATAAGTAGTTAGTTAGGGTCTTGAATAGAATACGATCATATCAATTATGCAGAAATATAAAGTACTTGCAAGTTCAAAAATCCACTAAATTGTGTTTATTGAGGTATGAGAGCTCGTTATATTAAGTAATCGGTATAGCCCATAGACGTTTAATATATAACTCATATAGTGTTCAATTGTATCTTAAAGTCACAGTTGTCTTCTTCAGGACCAATTATCTCAAGTTCGTAAGTTTCCAAACCCTAACGACATACTAGCTTCGATTAACGAACCTGGACTCTGGACTATACTATGCTCTATCATATCATTAAAACATTATCGTTGTTAACAAACATTACACACACCATGGTGTCACACTTTGAGTACCACTGCCTTCGATTAGCACCTATGCCTTAATACGATCGGGTTCTATTGACTGGTCCTGTCCTGTTTCACGGTAGTCGGATATCCGGTTTGCTACACGACGCGATACGAGTTTTAACACAAAAGATAGTCCGGTTAAATGATAATTAGGTAGGTATATAAAAATGTAATATATAGAAAATAATTATTGTTCTGTTACTTTAAAAATGTAATATTTTCATACAACCATTAAGCTACATTTGCTGTATTATAATTAATTACCATTTCGAATAAAAAGTTATATTACGTATAATTGCCCGTGTTGTAAGTAATACATGTAAATAAATTGTGAAATAGTTTTAAGTAATTATCTATTGTTGTGATTTAATTTGAAAGTATTCCAGTTTAGCGCTGAAGAGTCTATATTGCAGTGAACGCGAAACCAAAATAAAGTCAACTCATTTATAGCTCCCTGTACAGAACTGAAATTATGTTTTTGCTTGAATAATATTGTACAAGTGTCGAAGAGATTACCTAATATCATGTAACCTTAATGTTACATAAAATTTTATATCTGTGTCGAAGGCCGGACGGACTGTTCGAAAGAAAAGTATATCAGCTTCAATTTATAGATTGATGATCAATGATTACAATGCCTTTTTAGTTGGTCCATACCGAGCATTCTAAGTAACGCTTTAAAGGATCAGTATAGTCGCAACGGAAAGTGTTTACTCTCCGGCTGTAATAAAACGCAACAAGGCCGCGCGAGGCAACAGCGCGCTCAGACACCGGTGATGGACGATATGTACGGGTTCCGGCTCTGTGTAGACAGGTATCTTTCGTAACACCTGTAGTTTTGGATTCTAAAATGTCAAAAATATTATGCGTGTCCAAAGTTGATAAATAATAATACCTAGTGTATCGTACATAAAAATAATGCATTCGGTAGAGAGTAAATGTTACAAAAATTGGGTGGAATTGACGTTCAAATAATTGTTAATAAACATTTCGTGAGCATATACAATATACATATATGATAAAATTATGTACTGGCTTGCTTAATTCATGTATGGTTTTTCAGAATGGCCTAAGTGGTCTAATTGATTTCGGATATATCCGAGGCCGAGGGTGGTTGATTGGTCAATAAAACGTAGGTGTATGAGTTAAGTCGCTACAGTTACGCTTAAGTTTAGTCATACGTGCAAATAAGGCGCTTAAGTTTAGTCATACGTGCAAATGTCAATAATCCAATCAAATTTTAGATCATTACTAAATTGAAAGTCCGTCAAGTATAGTTCCCTTATATATGTTATCTACATTAAATGTAATAAATAGTTAGTATTACTAGACACCATTATGGTCTCAATCCTCTCATTGTGAGACGAGACCCATATTCCAATAGAGGAATGATAAAAGGGTCGAAAGACTACGAATTACGACAGAATTACGAAGAGCCTTCCTTTCGGTCTGTTCTAGCACAAAATTTTAATAATGGACGGTCGATGTCACCGTTGGTGTTATGCAAATATTTAATAAAACAGACTAAAGCCACGGCAACAGTGTTTAGACGGGGATGATTGATGATATTTAATCGAACGTGAGTGAACGCGCCTCCGTCACTCTACAACAGGATGGATATTAACTACAATCCATGACATGTTTGTGTGCGTCGTGTGTAGTTTAAGCTAAGGAGAGTTCCTAGAAATACTACCCCAGTTCGAAACCGCGGAGATACGATTTGAAAATAAATAACACACCTCAAACTGCTTAGTCGTTATTATATCGTAACGGCAGGTTCCTTCCGGGATAGGTAGAAAAAAGGTAGAAAAAATCGACCTGAATGTACTTACATTGATCAAATTGGAGACAAGATTGAAGAAGCACGAGTCGAAACGTATTTTAATAAACGGGCATGTATAACAACTTAAAAGTCTATGCCTTGTTACTTGAGTTATTTTCTGCATAATCTTCACATTCTGTTTTCTAAATGGCCAAACCGCTTTTTTTAAACTTTATTACTCCTATGTCGTCTAAGAAGTATCTTTACTTGGACGACTGATTTGCCTATTACATAGTATTTTACGTTTAGATGTAAACTTATTTTTGATGTCTTGTGATTACATAACGAGCTATATCGTACTATTGTGTAGTTCCTTTTTGTCAAGAAGCATTAAAAGAGGTCTAAACAGAAAAATCCCTTTCCCATCGTCAATTCGTTTTCTCCGAACCTCAATTTATAGTAAGGGATATATTTGTAGGATTGAATTGTAGTCGATATTTTTATGGAATATTTATCACCAAATCTCATTGTAAGCGGAAAACAGCGTCTCATCAATATAAATATAGCGGGAGAGAACAGTACTTCAACAATAGATTTATGGTTATTTTCCGTTCGATAACAACCCACGGTCATTGAAGACAACACCATTTAGAAGGGCAAAGTTCTATTCCCATTGGCCAGTTGCCAAGTACAGTCGCTAAATAGTAATGTGAATACGACACCAAGAAGATCTGGTAATAGAGACGGCCGCGGCGTAAAAAATGAACTGTTGGAAATGTCTCTTCTTTCATTATAATTTTATACCATAAAATATAAGGCTGTGAGCGGATATCAATTTCGGTTACACGTAATAAGCGATCGTTAATACCGCATTAAGGATTATATGTAATAAAGAATATTATTTCATAAACTTCATAAGACTGTGCTAGTTTATTGTCTACAATATAAGAGCTATTTTAAAATTGCGTTATAAAAATATAAATACTAATAATAATTAGTGATTAAGTAAAGTCAGGCGTGACGAATAATAATAGGAGCGTCTGTAAATCTGAAATGCCATCAAAATTTCGTAAAACAAAAAATATTTAATATGTTTCAAATCCTCGTTTTGTTTGGAATTTTAATAAATTGTTACGCTAAGGGTTTCAAATCTGCCTATTTATTTAAGAATGAAAGAGAATTAACTCGTCGAAAATATAACCACAGTATCTCTATCTGAATAAGCTAGTACGGAGCTAAGCCAAATACACTAAAATTATCAATGCATCAAACTTAGTTCTCAAGGGTGGTAACTTATCTCAAACTAACGATATACGAGTATACATACATATAATATGTTCTACTGCAATGCTATTCGATGTCAGCGGATGTGGCCACTGGCTGAAGTCGCCGTTCAATCAGATAACTCACTTCACGTTTCATTTCCATTCTCGTAGACTACAAGAACTGTTTCTGTTAAGAGACATCTGTTTCTATGGTAGATATTTAGAAATATCAAGATGGCTACCCTAAAATTTACCTCATCACAGAATTAAATATCATACGTTGATGAAATCCTTGTCCAAAATAGATTAATAAAAAAAAAACAAATGTCTCACATAGGGTCCTGGTACTGATATTGTCGAATTTTTCACTTGTTTTCAAATATGTACATATGTATATCTATCGCCCGCATCGGTTGTCACTTTTTATACAACTTATTTTATAATTCATACCTTGGGTTTGACATTTTATATACGAAAGCAGTTGAAATACAATTTCAATGGAACGAAATGAAGAGTCGGTATCAACGATCTATCTATATATTTGGGGACTCATCCGGTCTATATCAAAGATAATAAATGCCCGAAAACCGAAATCACGAATGCAAACGAATCATTATGTGGCATACCGTCGAAATCCCTCTTGATTTTGCTTTTCTTTGAATTTCCCTCGTCTCACTACAAAGCTCCGGAAACGAACTCCGGACCCTTAATTAACTTGCGTACAGGCGCCCTTGTAAATCTTACACCGACTCCACTGACACTACTAAAGAAATTGACATTGCTGAAATTTTCCACAAATTGCTGGTCCAGATAGGTAATAATAATGTAATAAAAAGGACTTATCAAAATCTATTCAGATTGCTCAATGCAGATTTCCTTTTATTGGCTGACAGTTCGTCCAGTAGTTAGTATAACTGACTCCTGAACCCGCATCAATTTCCAATCAGGACAAATATTTGTATGATGACCACACTTATTGTTAGTTGAAAGTGAAAATAATATGAGTACATATTTTGATATGTACATATGTAGTCAATTCGCTGTTTGACTGCTCTATATAGATGGCGGTATGTGATGTTACCGCAAAATATAATTATTATTATTAGCCTTTACAACCATTATATTAATACCTATGTATATATTATATGCACCTAAAACTTTAATAACCATAATATACGACACTGAAATAGAGATATTAATTATGCATGAACGGATACACAGAGAAGAAGGGTCTGTCGTAATACAGGTTTACATGAACTTACCAGGAGAGATCCCGAAGCGTGCAACATCATTAAATTGATATATATATTAATTAATTTAATGGTATGGTATTTGGTAATAATTGGTTAATATTATTCAATGATAATAAAATTAGTGCCTATACATAAGAATAATAAATGGTATATATTACGTCTATATAATAAATGTGAAATAAAATTTCACCAACACAATTAACGGTTTTCTTGTAAGAATGTAATTTATTTTTGGTAATTAACAAGCGTAATTAATTAAATTTTTAGTGCATGTAGTGCTCACTTCAAGAAGGACATTACAAGGAATACTATATTATATCGTACAGTGTAATGTCCTGTTTAGTAAAACAATAAAATAAAATAAAAAACCCAAATTCCTGGTTTCCGTAAACATATAATGCCACTTTGCGATTATTATTCATCCCATAATTCCGCAGCAACCGTTGTCAAGATTCAGTTTGATCGATAAACCCTAATGCCACTGTAGCACGATGTTTTAAAACATGGAATTCATTTTTTTCCCTTATTGAAATAGCTCAAAAACACGATAACAATTTGTCGAGTTTGATTCGTGAGTTAGAACGATACTGAATCAAGGCATAGATAGCTAGTATTATAAATGTTTATAATTCCTTAGTATAAAACAATATTAAAAAGAAAGCTATACATAAGTAATAAGTTTTCTATATCTACCACCGTCGAAAGACACGAGAATATGAGACTATCTTACACTGGTAGAGATTTCAATGCGTTGCCGTTAAATAACAATATAAATGAACAGTTATATTCAAACGGATAGTAAGATTTGTGATTATACCTAAGCAGTACCCGACCCGGGTTTTGAACCCGGGACCTCTCGATCGGCAGTCGCGCTTGCAACCACCCGACCAACGAGGCAGTGAATGTTAATTTATTTCCATTATATTTACATACTTACTTCTTGCAAAGTTTGTACGAAAACATTTCCTTGAAATTCGCAAAGGGTCGAATCAAAACATAGGTTGGACACAAAATATTGTTCCTTCCGTTAATCCATTAAAACATGATCGGGATAAACATTAAGAACTTTGCTAATATTAATTAGTATAATAGGGATTTAGTGTTTTGTTATTAAATACTTGCCCGTAACGTTAAATCAGTTTCGGGTAAAGAGGTCCAATTAGAACTTTTGGGGGTCAAAGAATGAGGGGATGGAATGGGGAACGTTGGATCCGCGTAAAGTTTAATGGACAGGGCGTCCATTGTTTTATATTTATAACGCCTTCCAAGACCGGTGAGCTTAGTAATTCACCAGGGCGAGGGACGGGAGAAACATACGGGATTGTGTTGTTTTGTTTGCCGCATCGGAATTTACCTGTCCGGTGCTTAATAGAAATACAGTCGTGCGCGAAATTATTGCAGGAAAATAAAAGTCCTATTGTAATGTTATTGTCAATGGAAGCATTACTTTCATAAACATGTTTTAATTATTTGGGCTTATTCAATTTCAAATAGCCAACCACCTTTCCTTACATTCTTAGAGGAGACTTGTCTATAACAGTGGAACGATTAAAGTGTAGATGATATACAATGACGATGTACAAGTTATCTTACGTTTGATTTTGTGCCGTCTAGAATGTTCTGTCGTCTGCTTAAATAAAAGAAGGTATGTGTTCTGAAAGTTCGGCTCACTACTTTTTTATGCTGCATTTTTCATTAAAACTTTGTTCGAAGCATCGTGCTCGGAAATTTCGCTGGAAACGTATCTGGATTATTTTTTTTTTACTCTTTCACATCTCAGTATCATTTCGAAAGTTTCAAGCATTCCCCTAGAAAGGTACGGGCGAGTACGATATGTAAAAAAAAACGAACGTCGATTTTTAATTAGCCCCATCGCGGCGCCGAAGTCGTGCGCGATTGTACGCAACCGGAATACCATCTCGTTGGCGGTCGGATTTTGCCGCGATTTACATACACACACGTAAATTCACGTAACTCCTAAAGGATCATTCGCGAAAGGGCCGACTTGGTACGGGTGTGTGTCCGTTTACTCCTTGCGTTGAACGTGAAAATGAAACAGCAGCGGAATACAACGGAAACTGTATGCAATTTTAAACCTTAAGACAATAATATAAGGTCACAAATTACCTGCACCGTTTCCAAGTGTTGGTCGTGCAGAGTGTTGCCGTCGGTACAACCCGACCTTAAACCAGCACCGCCATAAATATTTACCGGTAACGCAGTATTACTGGATGGTGTTACGCAGATTTGATTGAAGTGTTCGTGTTGTTTTAATGTTAACGGATCATAGTTATGTAAATTAAATTAAATGCACGTGCATCAGTGTGCTCGTCGTGTGTATGTATGGGCATGTGTACATGTGTGAAAATGGAGATAAGTGTACGTTTAGTTCATAGCTTTCACATACATTTGTAGTTTCCTTATCGGTCGGCACTGGAGATGTACGTGGGTACAGTTATATAATCTACAAAAGGATGTAAAATTGATATAGCAATTAAAATTTATCTGTCAGCTACAAATAGAATATGAGCGTTTGAAAATGAAATCTTACTACTTCTGTGTAACAGAGTGCATTTTGATAATTCTAATTCCAATGTAAAATTTTAGCGCATGGTAAACTCAAAATTGGTAAGATTGGGAGGGATAGCTAGATGTTTTTGAATTAATATTAGCGGTGTGTGAAATTAGTTCGAGAACATATGGAAAAATACAAAAATAAATAAACATAAGCTCCAAATATAAATAGCAAATTGTTTTATTTTTAATCAAATAAATTTGTATGATACAGGCAGATCCAAATAAGAATGCTGGCTTTTTGATTAGCAGCATTATTTAATTTCCAATATTTGTAAGCAAACTGGGGCTGTCAAAATATTCATACATTAAAAATTTAAATGTAAATTAAGTAAAAATCTCATTATGTTGCTAAAAAGTTACCTTAAAGGTACTTTAAAAATATCACGTCCATGTTAAATTTTATACCGATCAGTAAAAAAAGTCTACTGTATTTTCGAATAAAAACAAATTAATCTGTCAGTCAGTGTTCGCGAGGGTTGTTGATTGATCGCCGTGATGCAGATTGGATCTTGCCTAATGCAAATATTTACGAGTGGGGGTAACCCTAGAAGAGATTATCCCTGATTGATTAGGTCCGCAACAGGTCGGGGCGAGGCGATCCGAGTTTCTTTTTATCTCCCGATGGAATTCATGAAATGTCATTTGTTTTGAAAGTTTCTCTTTCCTATAGAACAACAAACGTGGGATTAGAACTATCTAAGTGTATATATACCGCAGCCTGCCTCAGTGCCTCATTTGGATGATGAGTCAAAAATGATGACTGAAAATGATATGTCTTACTTTCATCCCTTGCAAACAATTGTTTGACATATTAACTTGTGTTTAATGTTTATATATATATATATGTGCATAAATTTAATGTAATGTTTAAGGCTCATGTTTTACCACGATATTACAAACGACGTATCAACGTCATACGGTTAAGAACTATTAAAAAACCACATTTCCTTTATTACAATATGAGGTCTTGTCTGGACTATTTACGATTCGTTCCAATTCCGTTTTTATTCATCCGATGCTTCACCCCCGTCTATTTCCTCACAAGCCTTGTAAACATCTCTCATAGTATGTCTATCTGGAACCTTCATTAAATCAGATCGTAACAATGCAAATGTTAGTCCTCAAGGGCTGAAATAGAAACAGAGGTTGTGTTTCCGTAATTAAATACCGGATAGAAGGTTCCAGTGACTTTCACATAAATTTCGGTCAATTCACAACAATTTAAAATAAATTGTGGTGAACACCACAACGCCACTACGAATACCGACCGCAACACTAGTAAATAACATGCCTGTATATTATACAAGTACGTACATATATAATCAGCATAATGTGTGTATGTATACATTAAGTATTATAAATGGGGATAGTTCAAGTAATTTATTACAACGCAAACGGCATTATCACTTTCAGGTCGGCCCGCGGCATACGAAATACGGTCCGCGACACAAGTTTCCACACTAATGTCTGTTACTACAAGATATAATAGTACGGATTGAATAAAACTTCTTTTTTACTTAGGCGTTGATATGTGTAGCGTTTATAAACGAGAATTGTTTTTCCACATAGGAGTAATGGACAGAGTTGGAAGTGATAAGATAATGACATTAATCTTTCGTTATATATGCAAAATATTAAAATAATACATATGTGGTCACTAAATATTATAGAAGACTTCCCTAATATAAGGCTACATTCACAGCTACACGTGGCTACCTTGAAATAATCATGCATTATTATCTGAACCGAATACTAATTAAAAGTGTATCAAATGTCATAATTTACATAAAATCCCGGAAATCTAACACACTTCGCATTTCTCCATCGAGTACAACGTTTGTATTATGAATGAATACTTATGTATAGGAGATAAAAACATTTTTCTCAATCGAATTGCACGCAAAAGTCAGCTGAACGGATTGACGGACCGACCTCAATTAATTTACGCCCTAAAAGAAATCAAAGGGCCGTGAATCGTGATTAAAAGAGTGGAACGGCGGCACATTTTTTTTTATTTTATCCCCTGCCCTGACCACCGTGAATATGCTTTATAAAATTTCTCCGAATTTGGAGAATAAGTAAAAAAACAGGGAGAAAGGCGATTTAATTATATAAATTCGTACGACGCAAAAGAATGACTCATAACTGATTTATTATTGTCAAATCTCTACGTGCATCTACATATTATATCTGTGTGCATTATGTATGTGTGTTTCTTTATTTACATTACACAAAATAACAACGAAATGTTTCTAAACCAACGCGTCACAATTTTAATCACTCTCGACTCGAAACAGCACCGTGTTTCCGACACGGACTTAATTGAAAAACGATTTTGCGGTTCGCGAAGGGAAATTATTTTTCGACTTTAACTTATTTTAAACCGCCCCAGATCAGCTTTAAAGGAAAATATTAATTTGCTTTGTTCTCTCCTAAGGAGATATCATTAATGAAGGCACAATGTAATAATAGCACTCCCAATTTTCTGTAAGCTCCAAATATCATTAAAATACATTTTCAATTCGAAGTAATAACCAACCAAATATAAAATGACTGAAGTATTAAACAGACATATCTACATAGCTATTTTGTCTACAAATGTAGGGAAATTAATGATATTATGAGCTTAGTTATTTTGAACAGCAACTAATATTTTAAGTTCTATTGTTGTGGTACGTTTCCATTCGGCTTTTGTTTATTCGTAAGTTACGTATTTATCAATGTTATTTTTATCCTTATTTATTTATACACTAAATATACCGGGTTATTTAGCAGTATTTTCAAATGACAAATATAAGAGATCTATCGATATAAGACAAATATATAAATATGAAGAAGTAAATATCTGCGACCGAACGATAATATCTAAAATGTCCAATTTCGGATCGATTGCTACAAGTATTATTGGAAACGTCTGCAAATGATCAACCTTAAGTGCAATGGACTGCAACTGCAATCGCTAAAGCGACCGCATCCTCGCAAAACGTGTTCAAAAATTCACCCGACTGTTCGCCCCAAGAACGCTTCACAAGAAACTAGAGCACGAACTCTCTATCCACTAAACGATTCCGTCACGAGCAAAACACGCGGCAAAAATATCAAAACCATTTCCGGTTTGGATCTGTGCACGCGGAAGTATATCAAAGCATGGTTACTCTCTCTCTTTCTCTTTCTCTCTCACTCTTTCTTTCTCTCTTTATCTATACCTTTTTTTTCTCTTTCTCTTTTCTATTTAATGTAAATAGAAAACAAATATGCAAACCGTTTCATGTTTAAATTACACTGTATGCTTGACATTTACATAATATTATCTACAAGGCAATATCAAGCGGTCGTACATTCTCACACCAAACTTAACCTTGATTCATTAATATCTTCAAGGCTCACATTTTGAAGAATTCAGCAATACCAATAGTTGCATTGGTTTATAGCAGAAACAGGTTTCTAACAGAAGCGTCAACTTTATTATACATATATGTAGATTTAAAATAGAACGTTCCAAAGCTCTTACAAAAGATATTATCTATACCTATAACATATTATTGCTATCACGTATACAGACTCCTATATGTGGCGCATTTCCATGCTCGAGCTCGGAGACGATACCTAAATTGGTCTTGTTTGCGGAAGCGCGGGCAGCGTCGTAGCTAGTTGTCATGACTCAATTAGTTCTATTACAACGTTATGTTGTACAAGCTTTGCTGGCATCTGAGCCACTTATTACAAAGGATCTCGTTTTAAAAACGCCTATAACAATCCTATAATAAAAAAAGCTTTGTTAAAAATTAACTCTACTGGGTTGGTGGTGCCGCGTAACATCGTCATTTTCTATCTTTAATTCTGTCATGATAATTAAAATGGAAAGCACATTGTAAAGTATGTACGAGCACGAGTATTTACTCTCTTAACAACATTAAAGTGAAAGCATGCTTGAGTAGCTGTCAAATAATGATAGTGCTAAAACTAACCCTGCAGTAACCTTTCAGTAAGCTACACCTTTCGTAAGGTTTACCACTGCAAGTTATTCCAGTAACACAATAATCTGACCAGTGCTTTTCCGCAAACTGTTTACATGTATAATTCTAAAGGCCTTAGAATTCAGTCAATCAATCAATCCAATTTAGGTTTTAGAGGGGTAGAACTAATATTTTACCCTCTCTTCACTTTTGTAATACCACGGAAAGTATAATATAGAACACAATATATGTATATACTCGAGCATAATTCTCTGCCCGTGTATATGTACATACTCGTGTATAAATACTAGTATTATATCGGTACTCTTACTATTTTCTACTGAACAATAATCGCAACTCTCCGCGCTCTCCGTATAAATTCGTACACGTGTTTATCTACATGACATATCCAGCATAATATTCAGCGGTGTACTTCTGCGGCTGACTCAATTTGATCACTATAACTGCATTCCGGTTGTCGTCGTCGCGGTAACCGCCGCGCTCGCCACCCCAGTCACGGACCAACGCGTGGTCATAGTGAGAGCGACATTTTCTATAAATATGTATGTTTTGTCATAGCAAAGTACTCTAACATAACTATTGACATCGATCCCCGGTTCGGGTACTGCAGAGTTTTTCTAAGTTTACATTTCTAGTAGTAGTTGTTAGCAGTCTGAATTTGTGTTCGGTATGGCAATAGGCTCATACCACCTGAGGCGTGATGACATGTATAACATTACTAATGATTAAGTGGAGCTTATTACCTTTTCGGGAAAACAGACATGACGCTATTTCTATTTTATTGCATCAAAGTAACCGGTACGATTCAATCATCATCATCATCATCATCAGCCTACTCCGTCCACTGCTGGACATAGGTCTCTCCAATGGCACGCCACTGAGCAGATTCAATGACAGTTTGAATTACCGGTGTTAAGATATATATTATGTAGATCGAAAAATCTTTAATGTTTATACCATATGAGAGGTAAAACAGTTATATACAAAATTAATTTAAACGATGGACGTTTAGTTATTTCGAAACGAATTGATTGGTTGATACCTATTATTTTTTGCAAACGAGTTAGTAATTGACGCATATTTATATCTTAGAAAAGTTTTTTACATATTTCCCAATAAAATCTATAATCGTTCGTAAAAAAAAGGCAATAATATCATTTCTTGTTAAGATTTTTTTCAAATAGAAAGTATTTTGATGACTGAATCGCTCAACAACGCACCACACCCAGACATACTCCGGACAGAGTTCACTAAGAGGTGTTTGTACTAAAATTGATTTATGGAAATTTCGCGCCAAGACGGTAAGATGTTACCGAACAATAATGCTGAAGACTTTATTATAATAAATAATCTGGAGTACGAAGTGTATTAAGCAGAAACATTGTTGTGTAAAACGCCATATGTTTATTGATCATGTATAATTATTATAGTTAATCTGACGTACTTTAATACAATCAGCTGTCGTACCTAGCTGCACCAAAGGATGGGTCGACGTTTCAGAAATTTACCTATTATTACGTTTGCCAGAAAAAAATCATATAACAAACCGTTGTTATTGTGAATCATGAGCCATATGAAAAGTAATATTATAAAATGCTAATCCAATTCAATTAATCAAAAGAAGGAATTCTAATAAACTAGGATTTTTAAAAAAAATCCGTAGTAGTCGACCCGGGAATCGAATAGATGTGGCTTATATGTATGTGCCTGTGTGTGTATATACATGGTTGGTGCGGTCACTTCAGTCTGAAACTCTGCTCCACACCTGTGTTCCAATCAAAAAGGTAAAAGTGCAGCCAAAGTCGTTTAACGCAGATATTAAAGTTACAACAATGCTCACATAAAACTGTTTTACGTTAGTTAAAATACATGTCGATATATATAAATGCACCAGTATTCTCTGCTCGTTGCCGAATTTCCCCTAAAGCGTCCTCAGCATGTTTTCAATCTGACGTCACAATTTAATCACCATATATTCCAAAGAACCTGTGCGGGTACACCGTTATCACGACCATGCGCCCACCATAATGGTGTACCGTCGATCTCGTTTCCTCTTATCTATTATTAAATCCCGTTACCAAACTAGGCCCCCGGGCGGGTCAATTTTCATTTACACTTGACGCCATTAACACGTCGTCTATAACAACGGCCGCTGATATTGATGAACATTGATATATTTAAGAGTAGCTGACGGTATTCGAAAGTTTGCGAAGAATACTAAATACTAAACTGGGAGAAGTAAGTAGTATAACTTTTGCCGCAATTAGTTTTAGAATTGAAAGTGATTTTTATGATTAAAGCCCATGAAACATATTCAGTTCCTTTCCAGTCGCAGGTCAGCTGGAAGAGATTTCTTATAAATAAGTATTACGTTTGTACATATCGCATTCTACATATTTTTTAGTTTAATTTATTTATGTACAAAAATAATTGATAAACAAAATAAATAACACCTTGTTCTATCGTCCAAGTCAAGGAGATTTCTCTAAACTAAGCTATGGGTCATCTTTAGTATTCTGTAAATCTTAAACAAGCAGTTATAGATAGATCTGATTCAATTGTCTGACAGTTCTCTCAAATAGGTTCGAAATTTTGCCTCATAGTCTATTGCATTAGGATTCACTTAATAATTTGACATGGACGATGGCCCACTGCAGAACTTGACCGTACATATTGATGAACTGGTTATTTACCAGGTATTTAAAATTATATGAATCGTATAATAAGCTCATATTAATAATAAAAGAACCACATATTATTAATAAAATATTGGTAAAATATTTATGTAGGCAAATTGCTTAGGAACACGGCACTTTAGTTTTACTTTCACTCTGTAACATTTCCGTTATAAATTATTTATATTCTATATAATAAAGGATGACGTAAACGTAACATCATCCATGTAATCCCCGAAAGGGTAGGCAGAGGAGTGCAGTACACTCCCACGTTTCACCAGTTACGTTTGCGTTCAATGGAACAGGTGGTGAGCCTTTTACGATATACCGGGCACTTTAGACTCCGAGTCACTACTAGGAGTGCTACCATGAATATATCTAAATATATGCTTAAGCTTGCCTCTTGTACAAATAACAATGTAAAGGTCATATTATATTTTTATCTCACTTCATTATACGTCCTCTTATACCAGATCGAGTTTCGGGAGATTTGTAAGCCCAATAATGAGTGAAATCTATAAGATTTTTTTTATGAAAAGTTTTTTGCTAAATCGTCCCGGCACGATGCAAGCAGTCAGTTCCACTTTTATGATCAGTATTTTGAAAGTCGATTTGTGTATCTAAAACGTGAATAGAAATACCTATATATTTTCAAACTAGCGACCTAACTGGTGAAGCCTTGTAAAGTATTTTTGCCTTGTGCCCTAGTCGCATCGAGAATAACATATTAAAATATAGTATTGGCATTCAAATATAGTATTGGACAGAAAAAAACATTTTCTATTTTAATACTAATAGTCATCTATGTATAAGAAAGCTACTATGTATTATCGAAGGAGCACTTTTATTTTTAAAACGATTTTTTTATTCGCAACCAATATAAAAAAAAAACTTCACGAAATAAAAAAAAAAAACTATTATTGCACAAGCCGATAGAAAACAACTCAATACATCGACACATCGGATGGAAATGAAAAAGTGCATTTTGATGCATCCTCATCTATACGAAACAAAGTCGCGTTCACAGTCAGCAGTGAAAACTTCATTCTTACGTGTTAATGAACGTATTTTTAATATCTGTAATGAAAGCGGCAAATATGATGCAATGTTGCACGCTGTATGCTCGGTGCCAACGGTTCCGGGTGCGAGCATGTTGAACGAAATTTTGATTTTAATTTCATTAATGTTACTAATTCTATTTAAATATTTCCTTATATAATTTATTGTTTGTAAAAAGAACTGGCCTAAACGGAAAGGAACTGGCTGGCTGGCTGGCGAAAAGGAACTGGCCTGAAGTATAAGTAACTAGCCTGCAATCAGTTGATTTAATATTGGATAATTATATAGAAATACAGTTCCAACAACATATCATTAGACGTTTTATAGCGATCTTAAATCGTAACTCAATCTCAAAATAAAGTTATGCGTCGCCTAATAAACGTGTCAATGTAAAGTTAAAGATCACATAGAAACTCAATTACTTAATCGAACAATTGTTAAATAAAATCAATACGAGTGCTCACTTGTTCGAGGCGACTGTATTCAATCGTTTATTGCCCCGCGTCCAGCCACACGCTGCACTCATCACAGTACGAGCGGAACTATTTTCATTTTCCGAGCGCGAAACGAACGCGCCCGTCGACGGTGCATTAGTAAATTACTCACGTACGCGGGGCCCGCACACTTCAAACTTGGGATTTGTCGCGAGATTTTACACAGAACTTTTAACTAATTTGTTTAATTAACAGATCCACCGCTGTCCGGATCGCTTTTCACGGGGAAATGGATTCCACGTAATTAACACCGATTGTACGCTACGCTCTGCGTTCGAATGTTCTAGATGTGTCCGGTTGGATTTGCGCGTTTGGAACATTTCAAAAGCGTGAAATATATCGTATTTACACTGTAATATCGCATTGGAAATGTTGCTTTATTAAATTGTACAGTTGTGTGAAAAAGTTTTTATATGAAATTATTTAATATTAGGCTTATAGACGAGTAAATTTTCATAATAGCCGAAACAATATATTCCATTCGTATTATTACGCACATGCTGGCCGCGAACAGCAGTCAAAGTTAAACAACGCCGGGCCCGGTTAACCCTTGCATGGGCAGCCCGCAAGTGGTAATATTTTCAGAGAGTTTTCATGCTTCCGAGATTACGTTAAAATGTCGGTTCCGCTTATTATTATTATCAGAGAGCAGCAGTAATCATTCTTTGGAGGCTAAGATTTGACTAGTAATTTGGCCACTATTTAGTAATGGAAACAGAAATAGAAACAGTTCTATTCTATATACCTATTGTTACATGTTAAACTCATAAAAAAAGAAGGCAGACATAAGTATTACGATGGAAAGGACACACATTCGGTGTTTGCCGTGGGCAGCCAAGCATAACCCAAGACTACTGAATTACTGATTTATATTTTAAACTATTAGTTTTTTAACATGTCGAATTAAAAAAGAACAAGTTTAATTTCTACATTCATGATTTGACACGTAGTATTTGAAACATATGATATCAAAAACACATATTTATATCGGGCAATATGATGCTTAAGCTCATAAGGGTCAGAAATAGGCAGTCACCCAGCAAGTTGCTGTGAACAGCAGGTGGAGTAAAACAATGCAGTAGTGTGACCAAGTAAGCTTTGGACCATTCGTAATCTAGAAGCAGCAAATGAACTACACTACTAAGGTAACATGCATACTAGAAGGCACATTTTAATACGAGTAATATGTTTCCCCTGCAGAACAGATGTAATACTACCATACTGGAATGCCTCATGTGTCAAAGCGTTCTGTATCAACAAAACGTCGTTATTCTTTCTCTTATCACACTTATTATCACAGTACATCGAACAAGGTCTTTATTATCCTATGCGTCCCACAAAGGTCTCCGCTAATGCTCTTGATGTTTTTATTCCATTAAGTCGAGGCCAAAACGTAACACTGGGCCCAGTTTACTACGTCCCGCATGCTTGAAGACTCTGCTGGAACTTTCCTGTTTCGTTGCGCGTTAGATACACTGTATGGATTTGGGTTTTTGTTAACAATCATTACACAATATGTGTAACTTTTGGGGTATGGCAATTTATTTAATTCAATAATCACTGGTATATATGACTTTCAAGTTTTTGTTCTCAGTCAAGCCGAATTCATATATATATAGTCTAAACCAACTGCACATGGCAACCATGAAAAATAAACATTTAAAACAAGCTGTAACTTGCCTTACCATTTTTACAGTTATATTTTTCTTCATATTGAGTATAACATACATTGACGTTAATAATACTTATCGTCAAACTTATTTATGATTTGTCTAGACCA
>DWME01002110.1:0-21964 GCA_018244795.1 Parelbella ahira ahira | reverse complement strand
CCTTAACCCTCTCAATATGAGAGGAGACCCATATTCCAACAGTGGAATGACAAATGGGTCGATTATTATTATTTTTTATATGTATACGATACAACATTTAAGAGTTCATTTAAAACTGTAGTTAAATATCATATTTATATTTTCATTTTCAAACACTTCCAAGGCTCAAAGCAATGATCTTTATTATTTATTAAATCAAATCGAAATTGCATATAAAGATTATTCTTCAGCGGTTTTTACCGGCAAATATAATAGACACGCCTACAAAATTACATTCGTTTATATCTAGGTATACTTAGTTATTTACTGCCTCGTTGGTCGAGTGGTTGTAAGCGCGACTGTCGATCGAAAGGTCCTGGGTTCAAACCCCGGGTCGGGTGCTATAAGATATTTCTAATTTAGAAATTCTAGTAGTTACTCGAGTCCGGAATTGTACCCGGTGTATGGCAATAGGCTCACCACCTATTCCATGGGACTTAACGTAACAAGTAAAACGTGGGACTGTACTACACTCCTCTGCCTACCCCTACGAGGATTACAGGCGTGATGTTACTTTTTTTAGTTATTTACCTATAACCCTTTATTTACCTTTCTAATATCCCGGAACATTCAGAGATTAGACGAGACTAGACTTTTTCGGCGGTACCATTAATTTATTGTTTCCGATATATGAAAAGCAATGTTTTATGCATTTGTGTCTCAAAAGCTTAAACTAGATTGAAAGTTGGGCATATTGACACTTCTATATTATAAAATTTCAATAGTTACCATGAAAGCATTTGAAGTAACAGAAACACCTGTATGTAACACAAACCTTGAGCAGTCTGTACTCGTTGTCGGGCAATCTCCTGGTGACGGTGTAGCCGGCGAGCACGATGCCGCCCGAGCGCGGGTCGCCGCTCAGCAGCATCATGTACGTCATCGCGATGGCCAACTCCAGCACGTAGTACGAGTACTGTACGTCGCCGAAGTCCAGCACGCCGGTCACGCGGTAGTCAGACTTGCTGGTAGAGTCAAATTATATAAACATTAATTATGTTAGTCAACATCAGTAGGTAATATTTAACATGTAACTGATGAAACGTTGGAGTGTACTACACTCTTCTGCCTACCTCTTCGGGGGTTACAGGCGTGATGTTACGTTTTTTTTTGGTTACGTTTTATGTTAGTCAAAGGAGCATAAGCCATCCTCGGACCAAATAGTCTGACGACCTGGAGAGGTCACAGCTACATTCTGAAGGCTCTAGGATTCGGTAGCGTGACACCGATTAGAGGAGGTCTCTGTTCAGCGGTGGACTTTCTAAACCCAAAACAGGAATAAAGACAAACAAGTGTGACTTCAAATGCTTCAGTCGGAAGAGACACAGCTGGTATAGATATATTTGGCACTCGGTGCTCTCTATTTACGCCATAAAAAACCTGGCGTGACGATATACATATGTATGGAGGGCAGACGATAATATATAAAGGGCAATAAATTTATTGAGAACATAAGAATGTATAAAATAGGTGTATCCATTTCAAGCGTGTGCCTGCACCATTTTAACATAGATAATATATTTAGATGCCTCAAACGGCGATTCTCATGCGAACAGTTTATGAAAAAGAGCTTCCCAAATTTAGAAAAGATACTTAATGTTATACAGTTTGATCGTTTTGTCGGAGATATGAAAAAGTATGAAAAGGTTTTGAAGATATAGAGAGCAGGATTTTTTTAGCGCTGAATGTTATTAGTGGTCGTGTTAGGTAAGCCAAGGTAAGCGTTTAGTCATCCTCACCCTTGGCTTACCTCAGCACCACGTCACTCAGGATTTGACTGCACACTCTCAAAACAGACCGATTTGTCTTCCTATATCGATAAACAAGAGATATATATTTAAATCGCTATTGAAATACTGATTTAATAATATTGAATAATATGTGAACTATCACTGCCTCCTCGCGTAATAAATTCCGGGTCGGGTGCTATTGGATTTTTCTAATTTAGAATTTCTAGTAGTGACTCGGAGTCTGGAATTATGCCCGGCGTATGGCAATAAAGTCACCGCCGGTTCCATGGGATTTAAACGTAACTGGTGAAAGGTGGAAGCGTATTACTCTCCTCTGCCACCCTTTCGGGGATTAAAGGCGTATCTCATTAAAGAGTATCTATAGCATTTTAGAATTGAGTAATATAAAATGATATGTTTAATTACTTCACATATTGTGATATTTCACAAACTGTCACACCTGTAAGGGATATTACACAAGAGTTTCAAATAGCTTTTTGTCACCTACATAGGGTAATTGTAATAAAAATTTGATTGATCGCTTGGGTGATTGATTGTTGCTTGGTTAATTGATTGATTGTCTGATTAGTCATTGAATAATTACTTGCGTCAATAAGTGCAAATATAATTGGAATATAACACATGTGATAGGTATGTAATATATATGTATGTACAAAATTAAAATCAAGTTCGTATGTTGTAACATAGTAGATAGCAAAAAGCAGTGAAAAAAGTGAAGAAGTGGTATCGATTGGAGTTACCCGTTGCGACGGTCGGCTGCTCGTATCCCGCCGCTCGTGTCATCCTGCAGTTCTGTGCGTTTTGCAAACTAGATATTACTGTTGTAATTAATTACTCGTTTGAATATTCATCATAGATTGTGCTGAGAGATTTAAAGTATCCCAACTTGCAATTCCGCAGCGTGGCGGACTATGGTGTATGCCTTTTAATAGGTGATGGGACGCATGTCCAGCAGTAGATAAATAAAAAGCGTTGATAGTGACGATGAGCTCTCGGTGTTATGGTTATTCTTAATAACGCTTTTAACTTCTAATTCAACAGGGATATGAGATTCTGATGAATGGTATAATGTATAGGTATCCAAAAATGTAACACCTCGCCGCAACACAGGTCAGCCTTAAAAGATAATACTGTTTGTCTATACCGACGATTCTAGATAATGCTAGACACTAAAGATATAATTTCACTTAAATTTTCACACTACATTCGTGTGCAAATGTGTGTGTAGATACGTATGTTTAACATATTATTTATGTATGTAATTAACTGTGTAGATACACACATTATACCTAGTTAGATATATTTATAAACAGACCAGAGGAAGCTTAAGACATACTTGCGCCCTCTGCCCTAACCGAATACTATATATGAAAATCATCCTTTATGTGTGTTAACGACATAAATAATAACCATTGCCCAAACACGTTTGTATCTTCAGTAGTTCTCATTCTACGATGATGAATGCATCAATTAGGCAATTTATTTTCATCTTTGGAGCTTTAATTAACGTCACTTACCTACGGTGCACCCTGCTACAGAACGCAGAAATAGAAAGCAGACTGTAATAGAAAGCAGTTTCCCTATGTACGGCTGCCGACAGACAGCAGTATAAGCGGTATGAGAAGCCGTGCTCTGCGACCCCCTATCCGCGTACCCAGCGTGGGGATTATTTTCAAATATCTCTTTTTAGGGGAGGAGAACGTCCAGCAAGGGACGAAACCTGCTGCTGGTGCTGACGATGATGATGATTGTACCAACCTGCCGCCGGGCTTCAGACCGACCACGATGTTCATCTCGTTGATGTCCCCGTGTATGACTCCTCGCTCCAGCTCGTCCAGGCGCGGCACCACTGCGTATTTAAACTCTTCGATCACCTGCAACAAACATTGGTTAAATCCAGAACTTCCAAATAAAATTATCTACACCTGTTTCATACATCATATTATTTGTTCTTTTAAATGATCTTAGAATGTCTATAAGCATTACATCTAACAATAAACAGACTCTTACCACGTACAATCTTGTAGGCAGGTGGAATGTACGTACCTCTTCAACCAAATCCAGTTTCTCGGCGTCTTTGATAACGTATACGAATTTCTCTAGCTCGGGGACCTTGGTCAACATCCACATGTGCTCCCGGTTCACCAACCCTGAGTGGCTGAAATTCTGGAATCATTCAAAAATATATATTTTAAGGCAAAAAATTTCAATTAGTTATATTCCAGCATATGTAAATGTAAAACATAACTTTCCACCTGTAATTCCTGAAGGGGCAGGCAGAGGAGTGTAGTACACTCCCATGTTTCACCAGTTACGTTTACGTCAGTTACGTTTAAGCTTCGGTGCCCACACTCGTAAATAAACGACACCAAATGATAAAGTGGAGACTGATAATGTGCTTACGACGTTAAGCCAGTTTTTCCTGCATAAAAAAAATTGAAAATGAACCCATTTTGATTTTATTATCCTACTATTATCTTCAAATTGTTTTTTTTCTGATATTCGTATTTGCAAAACATTCGCAGAAATTTTGCGAATACGAATGCAAATGCGAATATTCGTTACATCACTAATATATAACATTGCTTTATGAAATTGGTCATAAAACATATCTGCTGATTAGCCACGATGGGTATCGCCAGAAACTACAAAATAACAATGCGTTATATTAGACCTTGGGCGTTATAAGTAGGGTTGCCACTAATTAGAAAATATATAGTAAGGCATCAACTGCTTTCGTAACGTACGTGTGACCCTAGAGATATGATCGAAATTAATTTGAAATAATTATATATTTTTATATTAAATTTAATATAACACTATGCCTGTGTTGCCCCAAACAAGCAGGAGCAGTAGTGTAGTAAACTTTCATGAAAGGAATATTAGCAATCAGCCTGGATTTTCACTCGATTCATGACAATAGGCTTACTTAGAATTCCGCGGTGGCACGTATTACATATCATGAAATGAATGATCCATGAATCATAGAAATAAATACTTATGTACATATTTTATTGACACGTGTCACGCAAATAATAATATATGAAAAAACCAACAATATATCATCACGCCTGGTTTTCACTGGAGTAGGCAGGGAGCATCGATTGATCTCTATCCGAAAAAACCTGACGAGATTTTTCTATGTTTACCACTCTATTCACTCTCTGATCTATTTGGCGTCACATGGCTATTTGTAAGATGTCCCAAGATAGGAGATAATAACAATGTGGCAACCCTAACGACGTTCGATACGGTGTAATGACGGCGGAGCAGCGCACAATGAGCAGTGCACGGTCAGTTACTGCAATTATGTCATGAGATTCTGTTCATACATGATTATTGGTGGATGTAACGGTTGCGAAATGTGGAATAAAATCAACTTTTAGCGCTAAGTAATTACAATGACTGCCTCGTTGGTCGATTGGACAGCGGATCAGGAGGTTCTGGGTTCGAATCGTAGGTCAGATACTATTGAATTTTTTTGTTTAGAATTTCTAGTAGTGACTCGGAGTCTGGATCTGTTCCCGGTGTATGGCAATAGGCTCACCACCTATTCCATGGGATTTAAACGTAACTGGTGAAACTTGGGAGTGTACTACACTCCTTTGCCCACCCTTTCGGGGATTACAAGCGTGATGTTACGTAATTACATACTTAAGATTTACTTTTTACAATTTATAAATCGTTACGTCACCCCCGTTTCGATGGTCTAGTGGTTGCAAGCGTGACTGCTGAGCAAGGAGACGATTCGATCCTCAGGTCGGGCAAAATGTCACTAGCCAACTAAAGATGTTCTAGAATGTTATTTGGCTCGTTGGTCCATTTGTTAGCCAACCATTCTGCTGAGCTGGGTTCATAGGTTCGATGCCCATCCGTGACAAATATTTGGGTGATAAACAAAAGCATTTCTTCTGTATCTGAGTACACTCAATATGTACGTTAATGTCAACTATACGATAAGTTCATCAGCTGTCCAGATGGCTGTATGTAGATGTGATCCAAAATATTAACATTACTATACAAATTTTAATTGGTACTAGATCAAATGGTCAAACAGATTGATACCTGCAGCTTGCTGTCCAGGTTGGCCACGAACTCTCCGACCTGGTAGAAGAGCGCCTCCGACTTGGGCACGTCGCGCATGATCTCGCCGGGGATGTACTCCAGCAGGCGCACGGCGTGCTTCTTGCCGGCGAGGGTCTCCACGGAGTACAGGTGCCCGTACACGTTGCGGATCGGCTTCGGGCACACCACCGATCGGGAGTCTGCAGGGGAGTGGGGGGGGTGAACACTTTCTGTTGACGCCCTATCAAATTATCAGTTGATAGATGGTTTACAACATTTATGGATAGATGGTATCATTATCAATTCTTCTACGCGTTTCTTCTCAGAGTGAGAAACAAGGCTTTATTCGCATTAATAGGTGTAAATTTTTGTATAATATTAGTTATTCATTATATTTATATTTTAGAGAATTTGCTTTTATTTGCACAATACGTGAAAATGATAGATATAAGAGTATGTACTTAATATGTTTGTTCTATGTAATCAATCGGTAACTAAATGTTGAAGAGAGCTTTCCTTCAGACCCGGTAAAGCAATGGCTGTTCTTAGGATGTTGCAAATGTCTACAGGCGACGGAGACTAGTTACCATCAGGTAGTCCGTCTGCCTGTTTGCTGGGCTAAGCACACTCGTACATAAGAAATATATCCATTTGTAAATTGTCTGCCGTTGACCTCCTTTATGTGGCGTCGAGCATGTCGCAATTAATTTATACGCGTGACTAAGAAAGTAATTTATTGTTCCGTGGCTACGCTGCGAACCTTTAGTTGTGACGTAGCGGTTAGAAATTTAATCAAAAACATAACTCTCAAGAGTAAATTTTTACCTCATGACGTACATATTTCTTTTTTGTCGAGGTATTCATCCTGTGTTTGTTTTAGATAAAATTAGTTCCTTCTTCTTGGCTCGTAATGATAATGGGGAAAATTACGCATGAAAGTGTACAAGGACACTAATTTGGGAAGGTCTATGTTTAGTAATGGAGCAAATAGGCTGATAGTACTCACTGAAAAAGAGTTCAAGAGGGTTAACATGCAATACTCACGCAAGAAATTCATGATCTCATTCTGGGCTTCCACCACCTCGCTGTTGAGGGAATCTATCGCGTTCATTATTTTCAACACGTAACCATACTCGCAGTGGTTCGGGATCAACGGGTTCTTCATGTTAGGATCTTCGATAATCTTATAGTTCTTGTCATCATAGCCGTTCAGCTCCGTCAGCTCCAGGACCGTCAGGCCGTACAGTCTCTCTGCCAGCAGCTTCACTCCTTCGTGGTCGATGGTCGGTCTGATCACTGCTCCAGGCTCCAAGATGTTGCTTTTCTTCTGTTCCGACATCTTGGTTTGTTTCCGATTTTGTTAGGTAAATATCTGTAACCAAAAATTTGGAAATAATCTTTAAGAGATAGTTTAATTATTAATTTAAAAAAAAATTACTGACTGGCTCATCTGTTGAGGAAGGTCCGGCAACTAGGGCGGGGACGGCGGACATTCCCTCAATTTGGCCAAAATACGATTAGTACAATTATTTGTTCTGTGTCTCAGTCTTACGAACGATAAAAATATGTATCTACATATGTAAGTGGGTATACATTTATATGACTATATGTAGTTTCTCAACTGACTGGTTTTTAAAACTCTCTTCAAGCACTTTGGTTTCTGCTTTGTGTGGAGTTGTCCCAAGAAAATATTATTGTAATAACAAATTGTGCCCAATATTCTCTGTTAAATTTTAAGAAGAATATGGTACTTAATTAAGAAAATGACCTTTGAACCGCTTGTACAGTTTGGGTAAATTTGTATGTTGTCTGATGTATCTAATCGCATGTACATGGTTACGTACTTTGATTTACGTATATTGACATAGTTATCATAAACAAATTTGTTAAATTTATCATATCTGGCACGACTTCTATTATAAGCGAGTGTTCAAACGTTATTTTGTAATTATAGCGTGGAACAGTTTACACACGGCGTGCAGCGCCAACTGGCGGGCGCTGCGGGAAACTCGTATCACATGATGCCACACGTCCGCGCCGGTGCAAAGCCTTAGTAAATATTTAAAAAATATGACTGAAAATGCATTTATTTGGTATATTAAATTAATGTAACGATAATTTTGGACTCATCTGTTAAATATATGGGGCACTTTTACAGATATATATACCTATGTAATAGTTACACAAGCATCAGTACCTTTACATGTTCAGTGTATTCATAGCTACTCCAATTAAAATGTTTCGCTTTGTTCTATATTAGAACGTATCAAATGACCGGGGTCAGTTTTAAGTTAAAATATGTATTTAATAAGTAAAACCGTAGTATATATTTAAATGTACACATTACATGGAATACCAATAACATTGTTGACACTTATTTTTCCAAAATAAATAGTTACATGCTGTTTATTTAATAAATTTTAAAAGTTGATTGATTCAACTAGCAAAATGAAATTATTATAGCTCTCTGATAAATATTTATTTAAACACTCAAAGGCAAACTATGAATGAATAAAATTTGCAAGGGCTTTTTTAAAGACACTGGCAGATCGGAAATTATGGTTAAAATAATTGAAATATAAAACAAATGTAACGCTCACCCCACAGTCGCTCGGGCGCTCGCGCTGGACTGACGGGGCGGAGGCAGAGCGCACACTAAGCAAACAAATTGCGCAAGAGCGTGATAAAGAGACGCGGTACGTGTCGCAGCATCTTGTTCATTGACATCCGAATGTCCTGCCAGATAAGTGATAAGATCTACTTGTGCTTTTGTGTTTATCTGTTTGCTGGGAAAATGTAAACAACATGTAATTATATTTTTCTTGCATGTACATGTTTGTACTAGTTGACTTTTTGATTTATATTTAAAAATGTTAAATATGTGCATGTGATGTCTGTATACTTCACACAGAGATTCCTTTAGAGCTCAAATCACTCCTGTAGTTTCCGAAAAGGTAGGCAGAGAAGTGCAATACACTCACTAGTAACCATTAGTCTGGTTAGTGTAAAATTTGACCCACCCGGCAGACAGACGCCTCTATGTTGGTCAGAGGAGACGGGTTTTATTGGAGTGCAGTGCTAGGACCTTTTGTAATAGATCAGTATGCCGTCCTTTGGGAACGTCACTCTGTCATTTCGTATGATCTGGTAATTAGCGACTTTGGGGTCGCGATCAAATAGTTTTAGAAAGGTCTCCTGTATGGCCAACATGTCTACCTGTTGATTTTGTAAGAATTGTCGTACGAGATCCACTTGCGAATTTAAGCCGTTTGCGTTGAAATGCAACATTTTTGAAACACACCTTGGAGCAGAAAGAGCATTAAGAATTTAAGACACGTTGAACAATGGGAGTGCACGTCACCGTGGCACTACCGTGCACAACGAACAAGTTTTTCAATCACAGAAGATTTCTTAGGGTGTTTAGGCGGCTTTATTGTATATTAAAATATCTGATATGACAGTAGGTCCTAGAAATAGCACATGGTACAGAAATTCCCTCACACCGTAATATTTTACGAGGTCGCATTATCACTGGTGGTCAATTTCGGGTAATTGTCACTTCGAACAAACAGCCGCTAAGTAACGCATCACGCCGGCCCGGGGTCCGAGCCGCTCTCGCTGCAGTGTTTATTGTTCCCGCTCGTCACCAATTTAGATATCAATTTAGATGTCAATTTAGACTAGTATCGACTCTTTGCCTGTGTGCGCTGGTACCGAGGCCGTGTGGACTACGATGGGTTTGTTTTTAGTAATGTACAATTTGTTTAAGATATACTGTGTGCGAACAAATAACTATAAGTATATATGTACATGTTCGTGTTTGTGTGTGTTAGGGCATATTATGTTGTAAAAGCACGGAGTGCCAAATATATCTATCCTTACTGGCCTGATATGCTTTTTCTACATTCATTACTCTCATCATAGAAGCAGGCTAGGTTTGGACACTTCTCATACCCTTTCGGTAAAAGGAGCATAGGTCGCCCTCCTACCAGGTGGTCTGGCGACTTTAAGAAGACAGCGGAGACGGAAGGCGCAGGACCGGATGGAGTGGCACCGATTAGGGGAGACCTACGTCCAGCAGTGGACATCAAGAGGCTAACGATGATGATGATGATGATACCCTCGTTAGCAAGTATCTTATCTATTTGGTCAAAATATGTAAATCTTGGTCTCTCTCGATACATGTATACAGCAACATTGGCATTGTATGAGTACCTATATCTGTTTTGTTAATTTTACAACCGCCGGAAGAGAATGTTACGACAACCTGAGAACGTTACCTTAGAATTATCCAAAAATTTTTCGACCGCTTGCGAATACTGCCTACTCGTTCTGGGCTAGCGTGGTTTTTGGTTTTAACTCTCCTAATTCTGGCTGGTGATTTGTATCCAATATTGAAAACGTTTAAATAATTGACGATGATGCTGTAGATAGTACTGAATATTGTAAAATCATAGAGTGGGCAAAGCAAGGACAGTACGTGACAACGTTTGTCACATAGTAGCAAATCAATACTCTTGCCAGAGAGTCACCTTGAGAATGAAACAAAGGAGTACAATAAATAGATATAGATATAAAAAGGTAGGAGATTTAGTAACGACCATCGATCACAGCAGATGTTAAAAATATTTTAAGATAAATGATGGAAACAAGTAAATAAGAGTAAATTGGAAAAGGGTTAATATACGATAAGGGGCGATAAGAAATGATAAATACCGAAGATTTCGTTGGTTTATTTCATGGCCGCGAGTACTATTGCTGTCGAAGAGAATCTTGAAAATTGATGAATGTCTCGTATGTTAAAGGAGTGGATAGAGATATATGGCATACGGTACCCTCTGCCTGCCGTATAAGATACCGGTATGATAATTTAGTATCTAATGATAATAATGGAAATGTCGTTATCAATGCGAAGTGGTCTAGCGCGAGTGGAGCTATATCTAAAAGATTCATTTGCACAAAATTGTTGATTCAATGGTTATTGAGTCTTACTGCTGAACTGTTTGTGAGGTCGACTTCGCATGAACGTAAACGGATCAGGTATATGATGAGCTCAGGCCTCATGAGTGTAAGGTTCATAAATAAACCACTAAGTTATCAATCCTCTATAAATAATAAACATAGGTACTCATAAAAAGTCATGACGTTATTACAAGAAGGGTTTTACAATCGCCCAATTATGGTCTCATGGAGGTAGAATTATAGCTTATGAAGAGTTACTTATTTAAATAATCTAGTTGTTGCTTCCGTTCCATACATGGGAAATCCTGGACTAATTATTGAATTGCTTTGATTACTCTCGAAGAAGATAATACATAGTTTCCAAGTAGTCCGTCGGAGGCGTGATAACCGCCCTAAAAATCTTCGATATCACTCGGCGACAGCGACCTGAAGATAAGAAGCGAAATCGCGTTATCAGTGTGACCTTCAAAGTGAGGAAACGTCTTTAAGTTCTTCTGTTGGTCGTTGTGGGGGAATTTGTAGCACCTTGCGCTCTTTATACTGGGTTATAACGTATGAAGGGACACTTGACTGGCCGATATGTAAATATGAAAATGTTTCCAAAGTCTTCTTTGTTAATGTTCTGTTTAGAGCTAATAATCATTGTCAGTATCATTAGCTAGCGCCCGACCGAAACATGTTTTTCAGCTGGAACCGAAACCGAAACCGAACCTTCGGCCTCTATTGGGTTATTATAATTTAGAATTTCCAGTAGCGACTCGGAGTCTGGATCTGTGCCCGGTGTATGGCCATAGGCTCACCACCTATTACATGGGACTTAAACGTAACTGGTGAAACGTGGGGTTGTACTTAACTACACCCCTCTGCCAACCCCTTCGTGGAGTACAGGTGTGATGTTACGTTACGGACATAGCTAGACTATCCCACCTTTAGAATTCTGTGAAAATAATAAAACTTTAACTGCGAAAACAAATATAAATCAATAATTAGCGAAGTATTGATTGTATGTAAACTGTAAGTGGGCAATTCGACGCTTGTGATTATTTGATGGAATCAGATTGCCGGTTTTGACTATCACCTTTGAAAGATTGCCGGATTTGAGACCAAACCGGTATTTTAAAACTCGATTTTAATGCCATTTTGCATTTTATAATAACAAAAGAAGCACAGCACGACCTTGATTTCAAATTCCCGGCACGAGCATACTAAAATTTCATTTATGACGGAATATGCAAATTACCACCTTTGATTCCATACGGTTCATATATTATAATAATATGTTACCTAATTGAATTTGACATGTTTCTAGAAATTGTAAGGAATAATTTTAGTACTATAGAACGAAAAGGGTTATAATAATTGAAATTGCAAGACTGGGTATTACTACGTATAGAAGCCACGACCTGCATAATACGTACATGAATATAATTATTTATGGATGCATAGATATGTATAGATGTTATTGTAGCGTTTGTGGCTGCAGGCGAGGAAATTTTCGCAGATCAGTCAAGAGTGTGACAGCGAGAGATAAGTGAGTCACGGCCGAGGTGAGCGACCGCGGGGGGCGCTTTGTTGTGCGCTACGATACCCAGGAATTGACACGTTTAATATCACTTGCAGCTCGCAGAAGTTAGCTAGGCACCTCGCTACGATGACGTCATAACAATGTACTAACATAAAAACATTCGTCTGATTTTATCAAGTTTTTGTAATTATTTTAATATGAATATTTTAACAATAGAATTATTTTAATTTCTCGGATAGTCGAGTGCTTGTAGTCGTAACTGTTGATCAACAGATCCTGACTGAGCCTCAGATTGGGCAAAGTGTTGGGTAGTGGGTTTTTATAAGACGAAATTTCCAGTATAACAATATGCTCAGCCCTTAATCTATAGTGAGACGTGGCCGCTGTGAAATAGAAGCTATTCAACGCACTCAAAATTCATTAAAATTGGTCCAATCGTTAAGCAGGAGTTCGATGGTAGCATACGTAAGTACGTAAAACTTACAATATCATCATCATCACCATCGTCAGCCTTTTGATGTCCACTGCTTGACATAGGCCTCCCCTAATCGGCGCCATTCAATCCGGTCCTGTGTCTTCCGAGTCCAGCAGCTTCCCGCTGTCTTCTTCAGGACGTCAGACCACCTGGTGGGAGGGCGACCTACCCTCTTTTTACCGAGACGTGGTCGCCACGCGATGACCTTTCTTCTTCATCGGTTGTCGGCACTTACAATATACAATACCTACATATATGTAGGTATGCGAAAATATCAGTGCAATAAGTCTGTATTGTTGCATCTCATGTTTACCACTACCGATGAGTTCATTTTAGATTTATTGTAGAAAATGTCTTTTGTCATAAAGAATAACACTGATAACATACCTACATATAAATGCGACTAAAATATAATGTAATGTTCTTGAGAACTGAACAAACATTGTTATGAACAAGTTGTGTATGTGTCTTTGGAATATCTGTCAAAACGTACACAAAATCTTTTGAATTATATAAAAAGTAAATAAATTTGAATGAGCTAAGCACATAATGGGGCTGTTTAATTCATCAAAATGTTTTGATTTCATTATATGAGTATGTCAGTGCAGCGACATCTAGGATTAGTTTAGTTAACCCTCTTCTACTGAAGTATTTCAATAGTACTTCTACTCGACAATAGATGGCACTTTAATTTTAACTAGTTGACAATAGATGACAGCATGAGTAAGTACATATTTATAGTTATTTTGAATAATAATAATATGTAATTATAAAATAGCTATTGAACATTATTAATCATTTGTATACTAAAATGGAAACGATTATCCAATAAAACAATTTTCTTCTGGTCATTTGAAGTAAAGTGGTAACTGCAGCCCATAGTACCTACTTAAGTGTTTTTTTTTTATCTAAAAATGTTATGTGTAATCACTATTCGACACATTACTGCAGCTGACGACTAAGAACAAATTGGAACAACACGGTCAACTCCTGAAGTGGTTCTTCTAAATTTATAACTCTCTTTAAACAGGAACGCGTTTCGGAGAATTTTGACAACCATCAGCCAGTGGGTACGTATCTGACTTATTTGGCGAAGAAAGGTGAGTCTCGGCTTCACTGGACTTTTGCCTGAGTAGTAATATATATTATGATATAGTATGTGTCACTCTGTAGTAATTTTATTTCACTACAAATTCCTGTACTTTTAATATCTAAGCTTTAACTAATAATTGCAAAATTGTGTCCTACTGAAATCGCTCACCGAGAAAGTCTTAAAGCAGTATACTTATCTACTATCCACTCCTTATGCTATTATTTCATTGACAATGAAATTTCAAACAAGTACTGCGTGGTTATTGTATGTCGCATACATGAACAATTAAAAATACTCTTTGTATGGCCAACGGCGCTGGCTGGCGCTGGCAGCCGTCAGATGAGATCAAAAGCTTAATACACTATGAAAACGACTGCGCACTGCGGTTCCCATCACGAATTAAAAACTATTTACCATCAACCCTATTATTGCGGGCCGCAGAGCGATGCGGTGCGTCTCTGCGACTAATGCGTCACATCCTTACTGACCTTAGTAGGTACTAGTAAAACACTTATTTTACAACATACTTTGATTCTACGTATTTTATCATGTCCATTATACTAAAATTTTTTCAATGACACACAAAAGGTTGCATGTAGACTGTGGGTAGATACATATGTACCTACTTAAATCGTGTAATAGTCAATATTAATATTGAAAGTTGTACACCGTTAACAGATAAATATGAAAATATTTAACCGTTGCTATGAAGTATACAAATGCATCTATATTTGTGTAAATAAAACCTATTACCTACCTTTGGTTTATATTTAACTGGTTTCTAACCAATGTTCTGTTTAAGAACTAGTCATAAAGATACGAACGCAGCCGCAAGCCGCAGCGATTTCTTTTCCATTTCGATAATTAAAACGTTTTAAAGTTTAAAACGACAAACAATAAGAGGGTAGGTTACGTGTGGTAGGCGGGCGCGCGGCGCGTGGCGGACGCGCGACTCGCGATCTGATGATTAGTGGAGACTTCGGCCCACAACTTGTGTGGAAACAAATTAATAACTATTGTTGTACATTTTAGATATCGTTCGAGATTAGCTGTATGTGATTTGTTTGTAATTATGAGTTGCAATCTACATTCACTTAAAGCACGAAACTATATTTGGTTCGTTCAAAATGAAATCTCCAACATCGGTGCATGTCTATGAAGCGAGTAATGGAAGCAAAAGACGCGCGTCAGATTTGTAAAGATAAAGATATCTGGTAGTCGGTGTTCTCTGCTCACTTCGTAACAAGCTAGCGTGTCAATGTTACAATAATATTTTTTTTGCAATTGGGTAAGCATAAAAACAAAACCATCATTAGAAAAATCGAAAAAGAGGTTTAGTCTGGATACACAGTTACACACACAATACCAAACACGTATGCCTACACCCCACTTTAACCTAGAGAAGAATTTTAAAATGTATAGAATAATAAGAACCTTACTGTTTAGATTTCTTCTAAATAACTTTTCACGAGCATTTTTTCAATTGGGAACGATTGTAAATGTGTAGAAATGAACGAGAAGGATGAGCGTAGGAATAACAGAAAAGACTGTTGCACATACGACTACAAGCACATCGGTCGGGATGAATATCGAAGCATAGAAGTTGACAAACCGTCTTTGAAACTTACTGTAAGTCATATATGACCCCTCAACATTTGATGCCTTTACAACTAATCAACTGTACAGTTGATGTCTACATTACCTACTATCTAATATCAATCAATCTGTCTGTCTGAGACTCATACTGCACACAAGAGCTCGGCGCACAGATAGGACGCCACTCGGAGCCGCTTGTCGCTGACGCGGCGCTGGAAGTTCGATCAAGTACACGTCACACAGTCAATACAGCTGACGTCATAACGCCGGCCTTCGAATCGGCCCACATGTCTGCGCGATTGAGACGAGGCCCTGGAGCCGGGCTATTGTTTAGATCCCTTGACCGATGACGGGGGAGCGGGGTGACGCTAGGTGTACCTACATTTGTCAACTCTATACTGACACATTCGGATGAATACATTCGACTGGTCTGTTCTTAAAGATTTTAGAGATGTTGTCTGCGAGCTAAACATTGAAGATGTAAATCTGATAAAATATAAATAAGTATTTGTGTGATTTGTAAGAGTACTTGTTGTGTCAGGGCGTATAACTGTCTGTTTATGTATTTGTAGATATACAGGAGTTGTGCACCCGCTATCAGGTTACCGTAGCACAGACTATTTTGGAATTTGATTTTATTGTTTGTGTCACAAAAAGTATTTTTATTACTAGTTTCTGTTTCTATATTTCAAATACATTCCAAACTTAGCTTAATTTGCTTGAATGAAATTAGCGTACTAGTCTTGAGTTTGACACGGAACTACATAATACGCATCAGAATCTATGAACAAGTGTAAATCCTCCCTTTCGGCTCGCAATGATAGCATAGTCTATACTCGGGACAGGCAGATTGGCTGTGTAATGGAATCAATACGCATGTGTTCAATCAAGCAATAATAACAAATAACATAAAGTTATTATTTTTATTATTATTATTATTTTTACAACGATGTATCACAAATACCATTCAAAAACGAATACGTCTGGAGACTTTAATAAACGTGGATGAAACGAAAGAAATTTACCAGGGCAGTAGCCGATAACCTTAGTCTCTGCACACTCGTTTGGGATACATTTGTTACTACATATGTATATGCATGTACGAATTTCGAAGCGTTCACGTTCAATACTTACTATTTTGCGATGGGAATTTTCCTGTTTCATTTTGTAATTGTAACATCTAGGCACGCGGTGGTGTCAAGCCAATTTCAAGCAAGGTACTGGCGAGCCGCACCGTGTGTAATATTACACTAACCATTTGGAGCCACTTTTCACCCCCTCATAATTCAAAATCTATTTAAGATAAACACACCAAATTCGGTTTTTATATTGAGACCTTCCAGATGAACTAGTACCCTCTATTTCATAAACATAGACCGAAGGGTTATTAAAATATTGACGATCAAACATCGGCATTTTTACTATTCACTTACTGAATAGATACATAGATTAGAAAACCAACCCACGTCTAGATGATCTAGAAACTTAAAATTTGACATCCACCTAGATAAATATGTGTACAGGAAGAAGTCAATAACCTGTGGTTTTTTAATAAACAAAAGAAAAGCGAATTTATGATTAAAACGGGCATTTTCACTTACACTTACTTCACATTAATGTTTTTGTGTAAGTATAGGTAGGTACTTATATCTTAATAGCTGGAGCTCACGGCGGCCAGCAGTTAAGCTAAAATATACAACTAGGAAATGACGCCTGTACTTCAAGGTTGCTCCTACACATGGGCCTTGTGATTAGTCGTGATTAAAATTATTGCGCGACAATTATATTTTGTTCAAAATAAATTATCAGTATATTGATACGTGAACAAAAATCTTTGTACGCTTTTTGAGACTATCGCGCGCTCAGAGCCGCGTGAGATTTGACGTTACTACTGGCTTTCTCATATCGCCGCGATTCGGGAATTGACAGTTATTAAAAAAGAATTCACCGTGAGGATGGAAAAGATGTGGAAATAAAATTAAATTCCTTTGAGAATGAGTGTATTTATTTATTGAGCGGATAATATATTCAGTACATATACAGTAATCTCTAGGTATACGGTTAAACATTGCTTCCAATCGTTCATTATTTACATCGCGAGCGCTACCGAGAGGGAAGTTAGTGGTAAGTATATATTTCACGCGAAGGCTGTTGTAGTTATGAAGGCTATAAATAATTTGTTTCCATATCGTACAAGACGGCGGGATAGAGTTAATGTTTTCGAAATTATAAATGACAGTAAACGGTTAACAAATATTTTCAAAATTAATATTCTATTATATTTAAATCACTTTTAATTGATTGATATGAAAATAAATTTAATCTTATATCATAGAGTTTTTATTTACGAACAGATATGCGTAGTCGCAAAGATGAAAATGATTTTAGGAAGATTAGGTATGTCAAATTAGTAATAAATACAATTCTCTTTCGTTGTAAGTAATTAGACAGACCGTTTTGAGTAAGTAATAAGACAAGTGATTCTGTACATAGTTATTTATATAGAACAACAACCTTCGTGTGACATGTTACGATATCCTAGCGCTCCAAATAATTAATTAAACGAAACTAACCTTATTTATAAACATTTCTATAACAAATTTTCTCTTCATTTGTTGTCTCATTTCTTTAATGCGTAATGTAGAGTGTGTAGAGACGTGACATTGAATAGCAAAAAAACGGCTTTGAACATGTCCTCACATTTTTATGTTTATTATATATTACGAGTACCTACATTGGTATAACTGCACGATGTACATATTTTCGTTATATTCATATTAAGTCTCGGTTCTGTTTTAACTTCCCAAGTAATTGTCAGTAGATACGGTACGTTAAATGTTCGAAATTTGTTTGCTAAATTTCAATATTAAAGACCGCCTTTTCTGTCAATCTATTATATATCTCCACAATTTTGTATTGATTGGATTGGGCTGTCTGTGCTGTACAATACGGAATAATGACATAACAATGTGTTCAACTCTCCTTACAGCAGCGTGTCAGTCGGATAGGGTCTGCTTTTATATTGGTGACCGGCAGTCAGTTTGAGAAGCACTCAGCAGTGAGTTTGTGAACGACAAAGGTATTTCAGAGATTTTCTGCCTGGTATAAAACTTGTCAGGTTTAAGTAACACACTGGTGCCCGGTCCGGAGTGTTTATATACCATATTATTGTAACATTGTAGCGTTCGGTTTCGTTACCTCCGTCGTAACAAGACTATTTTAAATGATTTAGGTTCTTACATTAGCTGTACAAAGTTTGTGTCACTATTTTAATTCAAAATAAAACGCAGGTCAAGAGATTATGACAAAGTGATAATTTTATCATATTTTACTATAAAAACAAAAATTCGCTAAAGTTTAATTACAAATAGTTGGGTTGAAAAATATTTCAAAAGTCCTAGATTCCATTAGCATAGCCGCTGCTGGTATTAACGTCTAAACGCTGGTTGTATCACAATTCTTTAAAAAGTTCAATTCTTGGTAGAGCGACATTTCATTATCCGGTCTAATTTTAGTTGTAGGTACGTTGGTTTGTAATAAGTGTGAGGTGTGACTGTGAGTGTAAGGCATTACTCGTTACTTACATTTTAGTAATAATGATTAATAAACTGTTCGAACTCTATATTTTTTCAACATTGTAGTTACGAGTAGGGTACTTATACAATTTTTACAAACGTCCATACATTAACAGTATATTTAATTATTATGATATTCACATCGATGTTTAGACAAACTATTGAAAGCCTATATCCGAAGCCTCATTTTAAATCTAAATTATTTTTCATATCGATAACATTAATTTCAATATGTTTTCTAAATTTCACATGAAACATTATTCTAACAATTATCGCTATCGAATATATAAAGTTTGGAAGTACTTAAATGTATTTTTTAAAAGGAGCGTCTTGTTTGTCGTCTCGTGGAAACTAGGAATGTAGTACAGTGAGTGATAGAGATAAGTCACATATCGGTTGTTGTAAACTTATACGAATTCCCTTAATTTTTATACTCACGGTTTATGTACACAGAGCATAAAAGTCAAAAGAAGTCGTACTAAGATTATCATCTTACTAATTGTTTTTCATTAAACATACTGCGATATCATAGAACACTTTCCCATCAATGTGTAGAAAAACTTGGCAGTATACGACATGCATATGTATATGACACATAATACATCGTAGCAAACAACTCTATTTCTAGGAATGTATAATTTACTTCAACACTGATCGGCGATTTTATAAGTACCTACATATAACTCTTCCTTTAACTTCAGTAAATCTTACTTAAATTAACAAACTGTAATTATATAATTAAAATGTCGGTTTTTATTATCTAAATCTATACTAATCTACATAATACATGAACTCTATTTTACGTATATCATAGGTACTTGATCCGTCTTTACATTATTTATCTATGTACAGTGATAGCGTCAAACGCTATTTCTTATACTAACTCTACATAAGAGAGATTTTCCGGTAAATAAATGTCGAATAGTACCTTATATGTGTTTTTCAGGAAATGAAAACCATTTCTTACTGCGTTTTATGCAAGCCTATTGGCGGACTTGGCCATCGCAGTCCACACCAAACTAGGCCGAATAGGACTGAGATAGCAGTAGAAGCTCAAGAAATAAATTGCAATGTCTTGTAAACCAAATGTGTGACAGACAGCCATTATTATAATATATATGAATATATACAATACGAAACACCATTATCTAACTACACAGTTAACTAATAGCTCAAACCACTCGTCACTCTTGCTTTCGTCACTCGATACAAATTGATGTAATACTAATTTCGTACGAAGTTCCAAACGACTTAATTTTTTGATATTTTCGAAATTGTTATATATCGGCCACTAACCCATACCGATGACTTTAGGGGTACTTCAAAAACACGCATCAGTTAGGTTGGCCAAGAGTTCTCGTTAATAGGTAACCGTTCTGGAGCAGCGTGGTGAAGGCCAGGCCTACTCAAATTTATTTCGGGAAATATAAAAACCGATTGCAAACAAAAAATAGCAGACAAATGAACCGTTCCGCTTTAAGTGCACACAAACTGTGCATGAATATAACGTATATCGTATATTCCTAAAAATCTTAACACAGTATAGAGACACTAGGATTTTAAGTCTTAAAACCTGCATCGTTTTTAATAGAACTCACAACTTACTTTTAAGGAACTACGACAGGACTAAATAATCACTTGCAAACAAATGAAATATGGCAATATCCGTAATTAATACGACAACACTAAATGTAGAGTTTGTAGCACTGCTGTCAGTTATATTTCATTGTTATCACTTAGTGTTCGCGGTTCCGTTAGACATCGAACAAGCAGACATCTGGGCCGAGAACACGGCTCTCGGGCCGTCTCCATTGAGCCAGCTTAACCCTGGCCGCCAAAGGACCCAAGTAATCACCATGTTAAGGGTACAGACTTTATGTCGCTACGAAATAAACCTGCATTTTCAGCTACTATACGTCTAATCAGAAAATCCATCGTTATTGGTATTATCGGATGTGGGAGACGTTCCCGGAGATGGGACCTGGAGCTGCCTTCCATACATCAATTCTGATGGGGGCAGAAATGATGATAGATACTCCGGAGGCGGTCGAATGACTGTAGGCAAATAACCAGTACCGCTGTACGGCGGAGTCAGAAATCTTCTTGACGGCGAGAATTTGAAGCTCTGGTTAGAAAGTGGAGAGAACGCTGACTTTGACTGATAGTTCTGCAAGTACGGAGATTCCGGGGTCATGTTGTACGATGACTCTGCTCCGTTAATCATCATCTCCATGGCCGAGACCACATCGCCCTTGCATCTCGCCAGGATAGCTTCGATCTCTTGTCTGCTGCGTCGCGGGAACACCTTGATAAGCACGTCTACTGGAGATTTTTGGAATGGCGCTGGATCTTCTGGTATTGCTTCCGGGATATGAGCTTCCGGTTTCCTGTCACGCCTATATTTATATTTGTAATCAGGGCTTTCCCATTTGTCCTCGTCCTCCTTTTTAACCAAATCATCACTTCTTTGCTCTTTCATGGACAAGTTTTCTGGAGTGAGAGATGTTTCTGACTGGTCTTCGAGTTCCTCTTCAACGTTGAGCTCGTGGTCTGACGGGGAGCGAGGCGGCGGTGTGGTGAGCGGTGGCGTGGGGGCGGGGGTCTTTGGGTCCTGCAGGGGTTCAGTAGGCGGTGACGGGCTGGAGCACACCTCTGTGATGCGTGCTCGTTTCTGAACTGCGAACAAGAAGGAATCGTTATTTTAGGACTAATTAGAACAGCTTAAGTTATCTCTCTGGTACAGATGGTAAATGAAATCACCACTGTATTAAACGGTCTGACAATAATATTAAATATAGAAACAAACAAACTGTTTGTGTGGCACCCCCCAAACGATGGACCACCTCAAATCGTGCCCTGCGTGCCCTAATACCTGCACCCAGG
>DWME01002109.1:0-21973 GCA_018244795.1 Parelbella ahira ahira | reverse complement strand
CCCTCTCAATATGAGAGGAGACCCATATTCCAACAGTGGAATGACAATGGGTCGATTATTATTATTATTATTATTAACCAACTGTAATTGTCCTGTTGTCTGTTTTAAAAAGTTTAGATGACAGATTAACGGTAGAATGCCAATCATGGTAACTTAATTACGTATGTTTTACCTTAGATTTTCTAGTAGAAATTTCTAGAAGTTTCTTGAAGTCTGGGTCTGTGCCCGGTGTATGCCAATACGCTCAACACCTGTTCCATTGTGGGTTGTACACATAACTGGCGAAACGTGAAAGTGTATTGTACACCTCTGCCTACCCCTTTCGTGATTAGATCCGGGAAATTACATTAGTTACGTAATTAAACCGTTGCATATCGGTGCATTGGTTGCAATAAGTGGAAAGTTCCGTGGTCAGCGCACGTGCGTCGGAAATGTACGACGAACCACAGAACAGAATTATAGATAGACGGATTATGACGTAATAATAAGCTTTATTAATTGTTTTACTCACTTAACGTAAGGTCTTCTTGCGTCCTCGCTGCCGCTCATGCGAGCTCATGAAGGAACTCTTATTGGTCCGATACTAGACAGGTTATCTCGAAAAATATACATGATTTAAGCCGGTACATACTTTAATTATGTATAAATAAACACATTACCGCTGAATAGTGAAATAATACAGCTTTTACAATACTTTTTTATTCAGCTGGATTTTTTCACGTCATAAGCCTACCCTTATTCCATGATGGGAAGCATGACATAACGTGCACATCCTGGAAGTGTACTACACTCCTCTGCCTATCCTCTCGGGGAAATACAATCGTGAGGTTATGTCATTTTACTTTTTACGCCGGCGTGTAATATCACGACCATTTTGCCTTTTTTCCATCCTGTGGTTCTTTAATCAGCGCACGTGTGACTGAAAATGTAACTGGCCCTCATTATAGATAAATTATTGTCAAACGTTGAACTATTTGTGCGTTAATAAGATAAGCAGATTAATACGAAAAAATCGATAGTTCTTGATAACGTAATTTCTGCTGCCGATACTCCCGTCTAAAAAATAAATGCGTAATTATGTAAATTTCATCATTTAGATATATTAAGTAATTTTCAACACGGGACTTTTTGTTAATATCTACGATAATATCATTAACAATTTTTGCTTTATAATTAGTAAAACCATTACCCAAGTCGCACATTATGGTTAAATGGTCGTCACAGAAGGGACTATGACATATGTATATTTATACAAGTGTACCCTGTGCTATAACATACATTATAGCAAACTGACACGAACCGCAGCTATACTATGATATACTTACATAAAAGATATGTGGTCATTATTTATGCAAAAAATCCTCTTAATATAAATTGTTATATGTTCTCAAATATTTTGACGTCGTAAGAAAGAAATACATATAGGTATATGTTATAGCTACATATGCAGTCGCTACATGTGTCACTGATGAAAATATATTGTAATATAAACTAATATCCCTTGCTGGATATGCTACATATGTTATAGCTCCGTATGTAACGACCTTTATTATTATTCACAACAGTAATATAATTTTATATGCTCACTATAATATAGATATATCATAGCTCTGTATGTCCGTACCTTTATTATTACCTAACATAAGGAGGCGTCCACGCCGGCACGCGCGCAGATTTATCAGGCGTAATTAAACGCGGCATTAGCGAGCGCGCCGGCGGGTGCGTGCGCGCCGCAGCTGTCGTCCGCGACTAGCGCGTTCGGCGCCGTTTGGTACTTTAATAAAAATATCATCATTGTTACAAAAAGTAAAATTTTCTATGTTATTATTGTGACCAGCATGCCTCAGGTCTGTTACGGGGTTGGCAGAAAACACAGTTTTAAGTTTAAGTTGTTGTTGTACTTTGTTTTCGATTTTATGCTCGGTAATATAATTTCATTGCAAAAGGCGATTATTATAAGTCATTAGTCATATTAACGATTACAGATAGTTTTATTTGTATGTAATATAATGTTGAAAACTGTTCAAACGAATATCAAAAGTTATTTTCTTATATTCTTATTTATAAAAAAAGTCTTAATAATATAATATTCGTCAGAAAACAACTTTTAATGATAGTTAAAGTAATAACTTTAACTGCCATTTCGAGTACTGTCTTATAATAATAATAATAAATATACGAGAATAAATTACAGAAAATATTTATACGTAACACTCAAACCCCTTGATAACCTTTGACTTAACTCATTCACATGTATCAAGACCTCTGCAACTCGCTGCTAAAATCGCGTGACGTATCGTGATTGTCTGAGCCGTGACAGATGTGTACTGGAATGTAATTGTTTGTTCGTAAATTTTACATTTTATATCAGTAGCACCCCAATGGATTCATTCACCTCGTCAGATGTTCAATGGGGCAGTTTCGGGGGTCGGAAGTATGCTTTTTGCGGCGAAAGTTACTTTTTTATATTTTGATTTAATGCATAACGGCATTCCCATTGTGCGCTTAGCTTTATAGTAAAGTTATGTTTGTAAAGAATTATATATACATTTAGGGATGTTTTTTTGAGTCGCAAGCTGACTGATTTGCAAAAAAGAATAGGTTGTTGATGATAGATATAATTTAATATATTTATACCGGAGCACAATATGTATGAAGAGAGAGATGAATGTGGACGAAGCGCGTCAACTCTAAAGATAGAGGTACATTTTAGCATACTCTGTCTCATTTTCTCTACCTAGCACGTGTCGAACCTGGCGTGAGCAAAAACAATAAAAACTTAACTTTATTCTTATGATAATCTAGACAAAAACAATACAATAGATCTTTAATAATGTATTTAGTTAACAACCATGTCATGTCTATCTCTTTAACGAATATTTTACAACAGTTTCCAAATAATGTTTTCGTTACAAAGTGTAATAATAATGAGCTATGTTACACAAAGTCATATGGCTTTTGTTGTAACCTCCGCACTTCCCTTTAATTAACGACTGAGACGATCAATATTAAGATAAGCCTTAATGGGCAACGCCGAGTTTACGAATGAAGTTATTAAATGAAATTACTTAAATATATTCACTGCACAACAGTTTGAAAAATTTAAAATAACTTTCAGCTACTGTTTTGGAAAATTTTAAAAACTTTGAACTACATTTTTGGCGAAATTATCTTAAGTTTGAGATGTCGTATTTCTTAATTTTTAATTTTAATTAATCTATTTATTATAACGCTAATTTAATGTAGTATGTTAATAAACATTGGCGAAGTGCGAGAACATAATCCTTAATAAATTCAACTCTTCGTCCACAAATCATTCACAAACAGTAACTCATTGTAAAAGCCCTAATGTACATTAATGTCAGATATTAAGCCCATTCATAAAACTTTTTCAAGCGCCAAGTGGTAAGTGATATGGCACCCCAAGAAACGGGTCAAGGTGGCACCTGTTGCGCCCTCCTCGAGCCGGTGAATGGAAAGGAAACTAGGGTGAGGAAAGATTAGTGTGCAGGTGATATTATCAGTTTTGTAAGGTCAAAGAACTGCTTCTTGGGGTGGAATTAATGAGAATAACGTTTAATGAACACTTATTTTGATAAGGGATTTTAATTTTTACTATTGTATCGTCATACTATATCCATTAAAGGATAGGCTGAAAGCACCGAGTGTCAAGATAGCACCGTAACAGACTGTCGTTCAAAATTATCTGTACACGAGCTCCAGTTTCAGAAATTGCTCATTTAACAGTTATGTACAGTTGGTGGGGTTAATAAGTCAGTAAATAAGCGAGAGAAATATTAACAATGAGCTTTAAATATCAGAAAGAAGTTTCTATATGTGTATATTATATTTGTACGTATGAAATACGTAGTAAGGCAAGCAACTGGTTACTATGACACAGGATCTGTCTAGAATCTTAAAACTACTTAGCAAAGCACAAAGAAAATTCGATCTTATCATAAATTGTACTCAAAATGAATCATCATCGACTCTCTAGAATCTCCTCTAGAACGAAAATTATTCGGATATAAATCTCAAGTATAGACATACATAGGTACAAATACCCCATACATATGAAACCCAACTGCAGTTAGCACTCTCATTAAGGCAGTGCGTTTGTCACTAATGACGTGCGCGGTAAAGCAGTATCGCATTACCCCAGGGAGATCTGCTACAGAGGGAATGTTAGAATCATATACACACGCGTTTACCGAATTGCTGGTACAGATTTTCTAGATATGATTTATAGCTTTGCTACATACTGAAGACAATAGTATAAGGTCAATAAAATTAAATATCACAGTGCTTTACCATAACTACGACTATTACTATTACTAGTATCGTCCTATTATTAGTATCGTCACTATGTTCCTTACGGGGTGGGCAGAGAGCACCAAGAATCGAATATATCTGTCCTTATAGACTTGTCATGCTTCGACATAAATATACATATAATACTAACAATAAATACATACAAATAAAGTTATTTTTGCCGCCTGCTATCGATTACTAACAGTCATTTCAATGAATAATTGTATCGCCTAAATGGTATGCTGGTGACGGGCGAACAATGTAACAGAAATTCGTTAAGTATTGCGCAAAAGGGTCAACGTAGCGTAGTTCAAAACAATGTGTATAGAAATGTGCGCGTAAGCGACGTGCAAAGGAATAATGGCTAAGTACCCGCATTTCAGTCCAGTGGGTTGGCAGATAAGTGGCTGTGATGGTTTCGAACAGTACTTCGGCGCAACTGTTTTGTGAGCTTCTGTGGTGGCTTTTAATGGCAATACGTACTGAACATATATGGCAAACTCATTAAATACATTTTAATCAGTTGTTTACTTTATTGGATTAGGATAGTACTTGTTTAGTACATAGTTCGCGCTTCTAACAATAGTCCTATCGAAAGTGACGCCTTAATTTTTTTTAAATCTCGACACTACCAGCCAGTATCTGATGGGGAAAAAAGTTATAATTAATGTTACTTTCGATTAAAATCAGATAAGAATTTAACATGTGCTTAAGAGATGCGAGTATCTCCAAATCATGGTGTATAAAGGCCATGCCGTGGCGTAAAGGGCAAACAAAAATACTTTAACAGTGTCTGACCGGTACACCGTTGATAAGTAGGGTCTCGTACAACAAAGGGCTTGCACCCATAGCACTGCAGTGTAAAGCGTGCTCTACACCTGCCTAGCACGGGGCTGCAGCTGCCCGCCACGGGCCTGCTGGGATACAGAAAGGGCATATATGTATAACGATTACTATTTATTATCATTTATCATAAAATATTACCAAACCTGCTCACGCCAAGAAAAATTAATTAACATACTGATTTTTCTTGGCAGTTCGTATCTATCTCGACAGTTACGCATATCATCTCGCCCGGCCGTTACGATGTAGGCAGACAGCTCAGAGTGCCATATATCACTATTCTAACATCATTATTAGATATGCTTCTTCTACATTTCCAGAATATTTGTTATTCATATTTATTTGCTGTAACGAATGTGGGGCTTGTCTATTAATTACTAAGCTCTATGGAATCAACCGTCATATTCCTATCTTTCGGGCTGGATTTCGTATGGGTGCAGGCGTGGTGTGCCATTATTTCAGAATAATGTACGAGTTAAATCTGTTGTTAGCGGCGGTTGGGATTTTATGTTGAATTTGCTTGTTATTATTATATCATCGTGTTAAGTTGTCCTGTTTCTATGTAGATATTATCTGTATGACTTTTTTATTGTCTAGATATCGCACTTAGTTGGCTGTCGAGGCTACCACGATACTGGGTCTCACTGAAAATCAGCGCTGTGATTTCCTTATCGCAGCTCATGCTGAGTGAGGTCCCTTTCACATCTTACTGCAGCACAGCTCTAATTAAGAATATTGTTATCTGTTTCGTAGGAAACTATTATTTTTACTGTAAAAAGTTATCTAATAGTGCTCTGTGTATGTAATTTCTTATTCTTGTTCCTGTGCTGCCGTATTTGATTTATGTTAATAAAGTTATTTTCTTTCTTTCTTTCTTTCTTTCTTTCAATTTTATTTATCTGTATAGATGTATCTAAGGATATAATTCTATTAATAATAGGAAATGCACTACGTGACTGATAAAAGATTGGGTACTGAAAGAGACCAAGATTTACCTGTCTTGACTAAATAGATCAGATGCAAACTGATTGGGAAATCAGAAATCTTCGATACCTGCGTGCGCCTATGAATAAAATGATGAATGTCAAAAAGCACATCAGGTCTGTAAGGATATCAACATTTGGCATTCGATGCTCGTTGCCTAGCCCATAAAAAGTTTGGCAAGATGATATAATAATAATGGTATAACCATTAACTGCTTAAATAGTAGGCAAATAATTAAATCTTATTGTAATGTACTGATTTATACTTCAATGTATATGTAATTGAATGTATATGTATGTAATTATACTTCAATGATATTCGCAATAGAGAAAGAAATATCTAAGAAAAGAAATTTTACGATATATTATTGGAAAACGATAAATCTGAACTGTGCGGAATTTTAATGCGCATTTGAACCCAAAACCCTGAAATTGTACATGCCACGAATAGCGACCCTAGAGAATGTCATTAAGTACCTCCAAAGGGCGTTACTTTCGGCGTGTCTACCCACAGATCCGATAAGGTTTTACCGCTTCATAAATTTCTTCCGCTGAAAAAAAGCATTCACATCATACGGGTCACTTCTTGAGAGATCACCGAAAGGACTTTTCGAAATCGCAGAACGAGACTTATTCGTATTTTTAAAATATATTAAAATAATCTGTTAACATAATATGACAGTTTGACACTGGCTAAAAACGGCGTCTTATTTTTAATTAACACTGACACCGCGTACGGCGGTGCGTAAGTACACAGTTATTTTGATCTCATATAAATTAGACAGTTTTGATTTACGCACTGTTAGAAATATGACTGACTAATAAAACTTTATCATTCATTGGTTACCATAACACAGATTTGGCTAGTTTGGGTTCAAATGCTTATATGTAAGGATGTCCGAAAATACACCATCCGTAATTGAGTATTACCATGTCTTGGAGATTTATAATCTAGATATGCATACAAAAAGGCTTGTATTTCCTAACATTCACATATTTGTCTTCGGATATCTATACGTCTGAGATAGAATATACCTAGTAAATATACAAGACGCACATATCAGTATTCAGAATAAATCGAGAGATATTCAGTCAGATCCAGCCATTCTCCAGCGATATAATCTCAGAGTATATAAATTAAACAGAATCAACGATTTACGACTCGAGTGCTGCCGTTTTACAACCACTTTTGGTATTTCCCTAAACGTATAAAAATTAGCATACCTTACTTTATGTTCAAAATATATGACATACAATTATATTTACTAAAATTATTGTGAAATATAGATCAGTTATTGCCTTACAGATGCTTGGCCGATTCTGCCTGCCTTTTGAATGTAGATATCGAGTGAGACTAGATCTCACTTATCTTGACAAATAGGTCAGATACTTGCTGATAAGAGAGTGATGAATTAGATGAATCACATGGAGTCTGTTAGGATATAGATATTTAACACGTATGTAGTTCTCTCTGCTTGCCCGTAAGGGACCTGGCGCGATGACACAATTTAACAACAATAATAGATAAATCAGGGGTAATAAAATGTCCTATTTTAAATGTTCTCTATTAAACGTTTTGAATCTTTAAAAAAATCAAATGATGTCCATCTCATCCGCGACCTCAATGCCATCTTTGAACGCATTATGAAGGGCCTATGTTAGGATAGGCCCTAAAACTTGGGCGACCCCGAAAAACATACGTGATTTATCCGAACATGACTTGGTATCAGAGGAAAAGAATCTTGAATAAAAATGTAAGGAAACCCGAATTAAATGTTATAGGACAACAAACGTCAATAAAAATATATTTAATAGTATCTTCTATACGTTTGTTATTCTGAGGATATTAAGAAACAAAAATGAACGGTGATTCACGGCAAATGTTTCGGAAAAACCGTCGCGATTCGAACAACGGCCATCGCTCTGATGTACCGTGATCCTAATACCGGTATTCCCTCGACGTCATACATGTACATCTGGATATGCGAATATATAATGATTTTACATATATATATTTTATTGCAGAACGAAAAACCATGTTGCTTCTTATTATAAGCCGTCTTTCAGTTTGTGTTTAGGTCAGGTAGACTAGCAGAGAATGAGAATCGGAGGTTTAAAAGCAAATCAATATATGCGCATAGACCAGCTTATAACAAAATTTAACTGTTATATATTTATTACTACGGCGTAAGCAGAGAACACGAAGTGCCAAGTCTCTTTATCTTTACAGACTGGTCGTGCTTTTCCAGCATATACCTATCACTGTCTTCATATAGGTATTTTCTGTAACAAATTCTGCAGAAAATACTTTCTTTTTTTTAACTGTGTATTTAAAATTTTAAACTACTGTAACATAATGACGTGTCAAAAATCATAGAGCAAAGAACGAAGAAGAAAATAGAGCACGTAACTGTTGAAATTTAGGAGTGTAATTCACTCCTCTGTCTACGTCTTCGGGGATTACATGCGTAAGTCCACAAAGTACTTTTTGCAAAAAGCAAATTCGCTGTTACAGTTCCGACTTTAAAATAACTTTTTCATCAAAGTATAAGTTAAACAGTTAAATGAAGTTTTTTAGCCAAGTAGTTCTCAGTACTTATCTCAATTTTTTAAGCTAAGTACTTCTAAAGGGTTGTGCTGAAACATGTTGGTATTCAACGATGTGGATTTTAAAAAGCATCCCTATTTATAAGTTTTACATACTATTTTCACATATTTATGCGTCAACTGTCACCAAAAATAAGGGTGTTAGATTCGCTGAAGTTTCATGAATGGAATCAATTTCTAAGGCCCCTTCAGGTCGCTGTAACACGAGAAGAGATCGCTAGCCCAGGTGGCAGTTCAATTTTCACATATTATAAATATAGCATTGAACATTCTAGAATGAATGTACTCAATCTTGTTAAGTGCACAATTTCTCTCCCGCGCTACATTTGCGCTATTGTGTGAACAAAATTTATTTAGCGGCGAACACGTGTTATTATGACGAGCGTATTATAAAGTGTGAAAATGTTACCGTTGTTTAAACATTCAATTTCATGGCTTATAATTTTATATGCCGATCGAACGTAAACGTAATATGTTATAGAGTATGTATGTTGATTGTGACTTCACAGATTCGCATAATGAGTGACAGCTGAGAATAGAAAACTATGAAATCAATTGCTTTTTTAAAATGCCATATTTCGATTTATTGATATATATAGAGTAGGAAAGACATGCATATGTACGATTGTCTGTAACCGGCAACATCCAACGGTTAGAAAAAGAGAAACGATCGTGACACCTTATCTCTATCTCTATATCACTACTAACGCATCACTCACGCTAGCGCTACCTGTGCGTGCGCGAGTAGAAAGAGACAGAGAAGTAGATAGCCTCATTGGCTTTCTCTTTTTAATCTACATATAATATATAAAGATATGTTTTGATATGTTAATCATTGAGAATACTATAAAATTAAAAATGATAGCACGCAGTATCTAAACACATAAAATTTCCGAATTTAATTATACAAAAAAAAATTTGAAAACGGAACCATCTGTCAAGAGTTGTCATAAGTTAATCGCAAAGAAGTCAGCTGTCACTGATGGCTGATCGAAATCTTTTATTAAATTACGTATTAAAAAGTTCACCTTGTCTTTAGCCAGTTCCAAACTCGAATTTAGTCGAACTGGTGAAAATGGCTTCTTAAAATATCTGTTCAAGTCAGTTACATTTATCTGTGAAGTGTGAAGGTTAATGGATCAAGAACACTCGTTTGCACTTTACTTATGTTATGCTAATTTTATTTATATACGGCTGAATTTTTCTTACTTACGTACTTATATTTAAACCTAAATATTTACAAGACACTAAAGAATTTCTTGTTAACGAGTGTTTTTAAGTTTAAATATTACTTGCTAACGGTGAAGAAAAACATTGTGGGGAAACCTGCATCTTTTAGAATTAGAAAAAATATTTAGGATGTGTGAAGTCTGTCAAACCGCAGTTAGCCAGCGTGGCAGACTATGGTCTAAAGTTTATGGTCTAAGTCTAAACTCTAAACCCTTTCAATATGGGAGGAGACCCATATTCCAATAGCGTAATGATAAATAGACCGATTTTTATTATTATTTATGAGGTATTTACTTCATATGAGTATTTTTATGTCTCAATGTCTCATAAACTATGTTACTTTTACGTGTATTGATATAAAAATGAAATCTCGATCACATTTACCGGGTTTTATTTCCTTGTTTCGTCTACAAGCTCACGTAGTAAGTTTCTTTTATTACCCACAAATCACGGGGAAAGTCGTATTACATAGCAATTATTGACCTTCCGGGAATACGTTGATTATATTGCAAATAATACTCTTAAGAGCTTTTTGTTTTGTCTATAAGTAATGACTCGCTTACCGGTTTCTTGGATTGTGGTCTTCGCAACCGAGGTGTAAGTTATGGATCAGATTACAATTTAATATTGAAAGGAAAAAAAAAAGAATTCGAAATTCTTCGAAACTCCCGAAAAATTGCATAGATAACTTTCATTATAAATACTGTTTTTCGCGGTAGTTTGATTGTAGCTCGTTTACGAAACGTCATTCAGAAGAATGTTGATTCATTTGCATGTCTCATTCGTAAACCAATGCTTCGTCGTCAAGTAATACATATTTTTATGGTGACTGATGTCAAGCTCGGATATGACCTTTGCGATATAAATATTTTATATCGATGTTTTTTATTGAGTTGCAGTCAGTTATGGAAGCGGTCATAAAACATATCATTAGTAATCATTCGAATTTCAAGTCATAAAAACGCAAGGTACAAAATCAAAACTAATGTCGTATTAATAGACATTATAAACTGTTAATTTTTTTGTACAAACGTTACTGGCAATTTTGAAACACAAAATTGAAAAATTTTTGAGTAATTTAATTGAGATATCGTGAAATTATGAACATAATAGACTACAATTAGTTTTTTAAACACCATGAACCGTTTCATAAATAATTTTCCAACGAAATAACTCCGCCATAGTACTTCTCGGCTAGTAACACATTAAACAATGTTACTCTTACATCGATAGTAGTTGCTATAACATTGTTCCTGAGAATCCCTCTAGGCCACAACGGGTACGCTTTATGAACAAGACATTTGCTAATTAACTAAATGTATGCGCAGGCTTTAGATGACAGGTATTTTGCCAAAATGAAAAACTTACGTTTTTACGTTGAAGTTTTTGAGTGCTGTTACTTAAAAATTTCAATTAACTTTACTTCATTTTCTACTTTTATCCTATAAATCCTTAGCTGTGATTGAACAATAAAATAAAATAACCACAGACAATACATCTTTAATTATGTTTTTTATATGAATAAAATGACAAAGATTATGCATACCTAATTATACAGCGAAGGCGGTGTCCAAGGTTTCTTCTTACGCACACAAGTCACATCATGGTCTTTAGAAACGCATATTTCAGACAGTCCTTGGGTCGAGGGATCGAACCGGAAGTAAGGAAGGGTAAAGACGAAATATGTAGTTAAACCTTCTAACGATTTTATTAATAAAGTAAGAGTTAAAGCTGTAGCTTTCAGAATTGGAATTGTGGTAAACGCGAACATTGCCACTATTAACAGTTTGCAATTGTACTGCACTCCCGTCTATCTCGTCATTTAATACGGGCGTGAGGACGATAATTAATTCATTTATTGTTAATAAATCAGAATTAATTGTCCAAAAAACGGCAGGAATAAGTCTGATAGTGGAATTAAACCACATCTAAGAAAATTCTTATAATTGCAAATGGCATTACTTACTATAGGTATATCATAAGTAGGTATAGTTGAGTAGAATCATGTACCTAATTGAATATACCCAACTTTCAAGAATACACAAAGGATAATATTATCTATTTTATTAATCAAATAAGGCACACATTTTATAAAGTACCATTTTGCATCACTGTACACGTCTAAAAGTCATTCGAATTAAATTAATTGAAATAAATTAATCTATCTTGGCCACGTGACATGACCACGTGTGGTCATCAAGTTGTCATCAGCATACAAAAATTAATGAATTGTCAATTACATGTACCCTTCATACAGCGATATTATACTTATACCTACCTATCGTACACTCTATATACATTGATGTATCGTACAGTTCATAAGAAAACGAGATATAGTCCGTTAGTTACTTTTTTAAACTCTGGGGCATGTGAGGTCTGCCAGACAGCTTTTGGTCAGTATGGCAGACTATGGTCTTAACCCTCTCATTAGGAGATGCGGGTTGGTTATATTCCAACTGTGGAATGATAAAAGGCCAGTCGATTTATAATGACTGAATTCTTTCCATACTAAGAAATAATCGTATACTATATAAATATTTAAATAAACTAAATAGGTATATATGCTGATTTAAGTCATTATATTTATCAACTTCGTACAGGTCTTAGTACATTGAACTTATGTCAAATATTAATAAAATTATGTTTTCATATTTTATGTACTTTTCCCTAACAATCTCTAGAAATCTATTTAAAAAATCGGATACTGCGTTTTTTCACATGGAGTCAAACACGCCATTGTGACATCATCAGGCAGGTGTCAAGTCGTCGCGCACGGGTTATACATACAGCACTGTGTAACTATATAACTGAATATAGAAGCGTGTGTTAAGCACATATATGATTATTAAGTTATATGCGGAGATACAATGAAGCCTGAAATTTTCCAAGAAATCCGTCAAAGGTAGAAAGTCTATTATCCGAGATCGAACACTGAAGTTTCTGGAATTCAATGGAAATTTCTTATCAGATTGAAACGGGTACTAACTTATGTCTTACCTAACCGACTACTATCCAATATTAAAACTGAATCCCTATTTTTACTTAACAGACTATTCAATAAAAAGATTAACATTAAGCAAGAGATACTTAGATTATTTGGGCAGTTATAAACTACATATGTTTGGAAACGATCTAAAATAAGGCAAAATCAAAAGTGCCTTTAATGGACGAGATGTATGACAGCTTTGAAGATAGTCGAAGAAGTGAAAAAAGTTTCTGACTGACTCGTTGGTCGAGTGGATTTAACGGTGACTGTCGATTAGGAGGCCCTGGGTTCAAGTCCCAGGTTGGGTATTATTGGATTTTTCTAATTTAGAATTTCTAGTAGTGACTCGGAGTCTGAAATTGTGCCCGGTGTATCGCAATAGACTCACCACCTATATTCCATGGGACTCAAACGTAACTGGTAAAACGTGAGAGTGTACTACACTTCTCTGTCTATCTCTCTGAGCACTACAGGCGTCATGTTAAGTTTGAAAGAAGTTTATTTTGAACAAGAAGGTAGTTGGTGAATACCTATAGGCTTTACTACCGTTTCTGGAAACAAGCATAACAATATGAAAATGTATAATGTTGTAGGTGTTCGTAGAACATGTTTCATAACGGTTCTATTCAAAAAAATTCATCTTTCATGCATACGTAACATTGTATTTTAAATGGAAATCATATTCTACAATTGGCAACATTCCAAAACTCTTAAACTGTTGCCTCAGGAACGGACGATTTTATGTGGCCACTTTTATATTTAATATTTCAAATGCTGTCCAGTGAAAAATGTTTATGATTTTGGACATTACAATAAAATAAAAATGTTGTCGTTGTTTTTTATGCTTTTCCTTCAATATTAAGTATCATTGTACATATTGCTATGATATAAGTATTCAACCAAAAATGCGTAAAAAACATAACGTACTTAAAACATTTTTATCTTTAAAAAAATCTCCGATAATTTAAAAATAACTGCTATTTTATTAAACCATAATATAATAAACAATTGGGGCGTGCGTCTATTTACAAGGTTATAAATCAACGTATATTATACAGCGTTTAAAATGCAGTAATTTAAAGAATTTTTACTTTACTTTATTATAAAGTAACAACAAATTAAGATTGATCGCCATATTATTAACATTTACAATAGAGTAATTATCTATTGTGATAGCATTCTTTGCAAAACAATTTTTATTATCCGTGTCGGGGTGGAGAAAGAATACATCCCTCAAACCCATGCCGGGATACCAGGGTGTCTTAGGAGGCGTTCCACCTGGCGCTAATTGATCGCAGTATGACACAGCCTACCTTAACACGGCTAAATGAGATGCCGCAGTAGTGTAGGGCTGGTGATGATGACAATACAGATAATCAAATGTTTTGATGGTAAAACAACAATGGATTAGTGAAAATTGGAATAAAAAGAATGATTTCTCAAACTTAACAAAAACGTATTTTTCATGACACTGTTAATTACAATGAAGCTAATAAATCCATACCATCATAATTAACTATCAAGCCGCGTAACATCTATGTATATGGTTTGCCCAAGGGGAGAACCGTCACTACATGTATTTCTACCGAGAAATAGCTGTTATTACAATGATTTATATCTCGGTTTAAAGGGGATGGCTGCCGCTCCACATACATATATACTAGATACGACCATCTCAATCATCATTATTGTTGTATGTTATGATGTAAGCACTGTATATACGGTAAATAAATGAATAGCGATCACTATTTGTGTAATTTTACATAATATCTATAAAACCTATACTTGATACATACCTACATATTACGTACATATAACCTGTAAAATCATTAAAATAATAAATAATAATAATCGACCCATTTGTCATTCCACTGTTGGAATATAGGTCTCCTCTCATATTAAGAGGGTTAAGGGCATAGTCTGCCACGCTGGCCGAGTGCGGGTTGGCAGACTTCACACTTTAGAATTTTTTGTTATAAATTCTAAGGTGGGCAGGTTTCCTCACGATGTTTTCCTTTACCGTTAGCAAGTGATATTTAAACGTAAAACGCCCTTTTGTAAAGAGGTGCGCGCCATTGATTTGAACCCAGCACCCACGGAATGTGAGGCTGAATTCTTACCTACTAGGCTATCACTGATTAACTCTTTCGTAAAATCAATACATAAAATCTCTCCTCGGTACATATTATCGAAAGTAGGTTTTATAAGCTAGACTTGTTGATAATGACTTGCTTTAATAGCTGCGAATAAACATGTACTCCTAACAATTTAAGAATGAAAACAGATCCCTTTTTATATCAGAAATAAGGAAAAATACTGACAGTCAACTAATAAATGCCCATAAAAACTGTTGTTTAATTACATTATAATGGCTTAAAAAGCAATCAAGGAGTAGAAGCGATCATGAAATAAATGAAGTGAACGAATGACAGAAAATTAGTGGATATTTGAAAGTTTCTGTATTGTAATTGCTATAGTAAAAAAATACGAGTAATAAAATGCACTTGAAAAAAATAAAAACAATATCTACAATACATAGAAATTATTAAAATTCAAAAGACTTTGACTCAACTGATTAAAAAAATATGTTTGGAAATTTTGCATTGTTCGAGCTTTGTGTTGATGTAACAACTGGTATCATTGAAACATAACCTATAACGCCTAAATGTTACTTTGACACATTCTAAAATGACAGTTCTCTGTCAACGTAGTGTTTATAAATTTTTTTGGAATTTTGACTATCACTGATAAGTAGATCAAATTCATCAGATACAAAAACTAAAGTCTCCTTCAAACCATACTGATTAAGTTAAAAAAATCGTTCTTAAATAGATTTTTATTACTCTACCTCACATACCTACATTACAAGTGAAAAATAAAATGCATATCATATGTTAATTTATTACGCTTGATAATCAATATGAGCGACTTAAATAAACCATCGTTACGTATTGATTGGTTTGATGGAACTGTTATAGAAGATAACAGACAAACGCCGGTCCAAAACTGTGACGAAAATATAACAGACCGTGAACAGGCACACCAAACAGCAGAAGTCGAAAAAAAACCTATTGGTTTTAAAAAGCTCTATGAACTGTCGTTATCTAAAGATCCGATTTTGAAAGTGGAACTTGCGAATCGTCCAGGTTTCTGGAGGCTACTGGATACTGAATTGAAAGGAGATTATATTGTTTTAATTGTTAAAGTGTTATTGAAGATATATAGAAATTTGTCTCCTGGAGAGAAAAACAAAATTGTACATTTATTACGAATGAAATTTGAAAAATCCCATTTTTTAATTACGCTGAATGATTATGTTAGTGGTTTACCTAATGTAAGAATTACTGAGAAAAAAACAAATTTACAACTATGGAATGATGTGCAAACGTTTTACGATGATGTACTGAATTTGTGTGATTACATTTTTAATTTTGGAACAAATAGTTCAACATTTCTGCATGATTTGTACAACTTACTCAAAGCTACCGAGATCAGCGCAGTTGGAGTGCAGATTGAACATTCTGAAGTCATAAGTGAAGGTTTTTTTATTAAAATAAAAGAATTAATGTCTAATATTTTAAATCACATTCAGGTATGATTTGTTTTTTTATACAATAACATAATATTTATTTATTAAAAAATAAACTAATACGAGTTTTGTTGTAAATAATAAGGTATAAAAAATAATACAATAATATATCAAAAAAATTTAATACCACACCTGTAATGCCATAAAGGTAGGTAGGGGAAAATAATTCACTCAGACAATTCACTAATTAATTTTACATCCTATCATGAAATAGTTGGTGGGACCTATTGCCGTATATCAGGCACAAATCCATACTCTGAGCTATGACTAGGAATTTCAAATTAGATAAACACTATAGTACCCAACCTGGGTCCAGCCCAATCCCAAGACCTTTCAATTATCAGCCATATTTACAACTACTTAACTAACAAGGTAGTCAGGCAGAAATTGATAATTCACATGCATCCTTTCAAAGAATGTTTCCAAGACTAAAAAGACTATATTGTTATTATAACTAAAATGAATAACAATTATTAAACATATCCTTAAAAGCAGTCAGGTGCCTTAAATTTGCCTCGAGAGACCATCAAATAAAACCCTGCTTTTAACACAGGATGAATCTGTAATATATTATATTTAAAATTCTAATTGGCATTTGTGTTATTTAAATACTACTTAATTACATATGACATAAGTATAATCAATGTTCACAAACTCTATCTATAAATTTAAATTTCTAATTACAGGTACCTGAAAAGACTGAAAAGCAATTGCACACAAATAATAATCCTGATGTGAATAGTTTCCGCAAAATGAATATATTTCCAAACTACAATGATTTAGTGAAAGGTGATATAGCTAACATCAAGCCAAATATTATAAATGGGGCTTATTCAAGTGTTGAGGATTATCTGGATTTACAGTTCAAGTTGCTGAGGGAAGACTGCTTTGGACCAATGCGGGAAGGAATATGTAAGGATGTTGCCAGTTTCATAGTCAGATTCCACTGTGCTACAAGATGAGCTTAATAAATCTAGTCAAATCAATCGTTTCTGAAACATTTAGTCATTCTTTGTTCTTTTCCTAGGTAAGTTCATGGAGAATACTGAGAAAAGGTCCCAATTTCACAGGTTTGTGTTACAGGAATAAATGGTAGATGCTTTAAAACTGTTGGCTTGTCATGGCTAAAAATAAAATTATTTTAGTTGAACATTTTGATAGTGGCAATTTATTGGTAAATCTCAAAAATGTATAGATCTGTAACTCCTACCAATATTTAATAGTAACATTGCAAACAGTTGCCAAGTTACCCCATCTCAAGTGGACATTGCCCTGAATACTGTGACATTATATACTGCCTCGTTGGTCGAGTGGTTGCAAGCGCGACCACTCAGATCGCGCAGATCGGGAGATCCTGGGTTCAAATCCCAGGTCAGGTATTATTGGATTTTTCTAATTTAGAATTTCTAGTAGTGACTTAGAGTCTGGATCAGTGCCAGGTGTGAGACATTAGGCTCACCACCTATTCAATGGGACATAGTTGTAACTGGTGAATCATCTGAGTGTACTACACTCCTCTGCCTACCCCTTCAGGGATTACAGGCTAGATGTTACATTACTGCTATATCCATATTTAATTGTTAAATAAATATTTATATTTACATAAATAAATATTACAGATGTTATAAAAATACCAATGTGTAAAAAATATTTTTTTGTCTTCAGGATCTACCCAAAAGTGTTGATAATCCGTACATATGTAGGCAACACAAAGGTCGGGCATCTTGTCGACATAGCATACAATGAGCGACAGCAAAACGGTCGTGTGGACAGCAAGAATTATACTCGAAACAAACGGTTCATGTTTGGCTCATTACTTCTTTTCACCAATGACGCTTTTCGGAATATCTACTGTGCTACTGTCCTGGATTCCAACCTTAATCTCCTAAGTCAAGGCTATGTCAGTTGTTTTTAACGTAATTGAAAAAGTATATTTTTATTATTATGTAATTTTATATTTTTATGTCATGGAAGTAATATTTTAATATGGCCACAGAAATGATGGGTCGTATTTAGTGGACACAATTTTTTTTATATATAACACTGCCAAAAATTAATTAATCTGATATGGATTAAAATAGAAATAATTTATAAATGAGAAATTGTTTTTTAACAAAAATTTATTATCAGCTTAATATTATTTCATTAATACATATCATATTATTCTTTCAACATGAGAAACTTTGAAATAACTCACAATAACCTTTTTATTTCTTTATGGATTACAGTTAGCAGTACAATTCCAAAGCCCTATATCAAGTTCGACCTTCTGCAGACCTTTTCTCATGGTGGAAAGTGAGGTGTTCTTTGAGCCGTATCACAGGGTCTTGAAAGTCCTACAAAATTGTGGTCCTACTGATTTACCCATGACGAAGTACATTGTAGATGTGCAGGTATTGTGATAATAGTTAGAGAAACTTGTAAGCTGAAAAATATACTCATAAACAAAAAAGTTCTTTCCAATATTATGTGTCTGATACATTAGTCTTTATTATGTGTGCCAGATACACTTTGGATTTGCTTTAGCATGAATTTGATTTATATTAATATATATGTACATTATATCCAGATCCTTCAAATACTACAACACCTTGCCTTTCACTAGGTGGGTTGTGCATAAATACATATTGTTCACTGTTCACTGTTCATTGTAATAAATCACAACTTTTGAGTTTTCACAATATGTTCATACCTTAAAAATACATTTATGTGTAAAATGCATGACTTATTTTTTCTAGTCTCGAACTGAACCACCAGCTTATTTATCAAAACGAACAATATATACTATAAAGAATTTAAAATCATTTAAAGAAATCTCATTCCCGGTTCTTAATAGTAAAGAGTGGCCTGCTGCAGAGTGCTTTGGCCTTGATGAAGCTCAACTAGCAGCTTACACTCTAGCTTTAACAAGGGAATTCGCTGTAATACAAGGACCACCTGGTACTGGCAAAACATTCATAGGGACTAAAATTGCATCCACTCTACTTGAGAATTTGTCACTAGAAGGCACACCTATGCTGATAATCTCTTACACGAATCACGCCTTAGATCAATTCCTTGAAGGGATATTGAATGTCACAAAAAATGTAATAAGATTAGGTGGTCAAAGTAAAAGCAAAAGATTAGAATCATACACTTTAAATAACATAAGAACTAAGGTCAAATCTAAGTATTATCATCTGTACATAAAGAAAAGGAATGAGCTAGGAGAACTTTTTAATAAAATGACAGAAATACAAAATGAAATAGAGAAATGTGAGAAAGAGTTGGTTTCATACAAGCATATCAAACCATATTTGATGATACAAAATAAATTGCATGAACTTAGAAGTGATAAAGAAGATCCTGTGTTGGAGTGGATTTTTGGACATTTAGACTCAAACTTGGGGGCAAACACAGACGAAAAGTGTGATATTTCATATGAATTGGTTGACACCGATAATCAACTTGAAGACACTGAACTTGCTCCCGTAGATGACAAAATAGATACCTGTTTTTCTACAGATGGAGCTATTAAGGAAATCGAATATATGAAAAATAGTATTAATCACTTAAACGATATAACAAATAATGATCTGGAAAGCCAAAAAATGAAGGAGCAATTTATAAATCAAATAAATAAGTTGACTCAGAGGTTAGAGTTCTTCAAGGTAATGTTTTTGACCACTTATGTAGTTACCCAAAGTTTTAGTTTCTTTTCTATATATGTTTTAAAGATTGCTTATGTTTAACAGACGCACATAATATTACATGAAAATATAGGTCTACCTACTAGAAAAAATAACGAACCTATTAAAGATTTATATGAGTTTAATCCAGACACAAGATGGAAAGTTTATTCACACTGTGTTCGTAAAGTTAAACTTGGCCTGATGCAGAAAATTTATAAACTATTGGTAAGTTTTAAACATAAACAACCTATACACAATGTAATGTATAATTTTATCTTCAAAAAGTTAAAATATCAATATTTAGTCTAAAATAAACTTAAATAATTTTGTTCATTTGGTTGAATCAATAATGTTATTTGAACACAAGATGTTTTTATTATTTCAAAATTAATCTGGCTATCCCAAAAGGACAAACGTGAATTAAACCTGTACATAATATAATCGTCAATTAAGTTTTAGTGAATGACCTAAAAAATTTCTGTATGTTAATCACAATATCCTTTCGATGACTCCTAAAAATATTCCCATATGTAAAACCTTCAATTCCTATTTTCTTTTTTGAGGTTGACTAAACAAGCGGCTCATGTCTTTTCATAGACTTCAGACCTACCTTTCACCACTAATATTTGAATAAATAGAACAAATGTTGTGTGATCCTTTTTCAAAAAACAATTACAGGAACAACAAAATGCTTGTAGTAACGAGTTAGAGGAATTGTCGACTATAATTGACAGCGATGCGATGCGCACAGCCCGCGTGGTGGGCGTCACCACCACGGTGGCCGCACGCCGCCACCAGCTGCTGAAGACCTTGGCATCACCTATAGGTACCATTACACTAGGTCTTTAACAGTAAGCTGGGGGCACTGTGTGCCAAAACCCTGGACCTATCGATCAGCAATTGTTTGACCAATGAGACAATCTTCATAAATAAATAAAAAAAAATACTTTTTATTCTTATTCGAGTTTTTTCTACTTCAATCACTGTATAATTGTCATGTCTAGATAGTTAACATTGTCAAAATTAGAATACCAAAAAAAGTGTGATTAAAAAGTTATTCATAACAGAAAAAATAAACAGATATCAAGAAAACCTCAATAGTGACTATGGACAAACGTTATATTACAGTACATTAGTCATACTAGCAAAAACTTTCTATAACGTTGTATAAACTATACAAATACTCCAAAAACTATTAAAGTAATTTATTAATGTTTCAGTTATAGTAGAAGAAGCTGCAGAAGTACTGGAGGCTCATATCCTGGCATCTTTAACCAATTCATGTCAACATCTCATTCTAATAGGTAAGTTGACTGTTTTTCTAAATGCTCTTAATGCTCTGTGCACTGTTGGAATACAGTCGGCTCAGATCCTGGCATCTTTAACCAATTCATGTCAACATGTCATTCTAATAGGTAAGTTGACTGTTTTTCTAAATGCTCTTAATGCTCTGTGCACTAGTAAATATAAACTATAGTATCAGTTAGTCTAAAACTGTTTGCTCTCGAAAAATAAAATTATATTTGTAATCTTATTACTCAATATTGTATATAATGGTAACTTCATTTTCTAAATAAGCAGAAATGTTACTGAATAAGGACATGTTGAATTCGCAAGTTAGAGACTAGTAATGTTTGAATAATAATAATATTGTCATTTTTACTTAATACAGTGGACTGGACTGCCTCGTTGGTCGAGCGGTTGCAAGCGCGACTGCCGTTCGGAAGGTCCTGGGTTCAAATCCCGGGTCGGG
>DWME01002108.1:0-21979 GCA_018244795.1 Parelbella ahira ahira | reverse complement strand
GCTATTACAGGCGTGATGCTACTTTTTTTATGAAACCATTAGCAAAAGTTTGCATTATCACAATCCTAAGAATTAAGGAACAGAGTGAAATGCAAGATACGTCATAAAAACAATGACAAATATAACTAGCCGGTATGATCACGAATGTGTAATTTACGCGCTAAGTCAATCGAACTAACATTATTCCTGACAAAAAATAATAATGTATTTTATTAATATTTATCCAGAATTTTAGCGCAGAAAATATATTTATGAAAAAGACACAAAATATCACAACTTGGACGGGCGTAAAGGAAATTGATTGAAGCTCATTTGATAAGAATAGAATATGACATTTTCCTCTTTATGGTCATGATGCAAGAACAAGACAAAGCGGATAGCGAGTCTAAGCCAATGTATCTATCAGCCAGAACTTGAAGTCATCCAGGTCGTTGCCGAGTCCCAAATATTTCAAGGCCACGCCATTATTAGGAATCATGTACAATAAGTTCATATTATAAATCTCACTCATACCGGTGTAAGCAATGCTTCATACGGGTCCTGACATTTGCTCTATAAAAAGGCGAACAGTTGCCCCGAGGTCAAATACCGCTTCAATGACTACAGGTGAAAATACATTTGACGTACACACGTGAAATCGGTGATTGAAAATGAATGATGGCAGTAATATTTACAAACTCCGAGAATTTATATTTAAAATGCTACAATTTATTTGCGCGAATGTTTATTTTGTGACTAATGACTTTTCGGTGGAATCAGCATGAATAATTACAGATATAATTTCGTCTCTTTTGAAATAGGTATCATCAGCATCGTGGGTGATTTACGACCAAAATTTCTACGGTCGCTAACGACACGGATGACACGATTTGGTCAAACTGTCCTAATGTATATATCAGTGATTGATTTTCAGTTTAAATAATTCAAATCCTTTAAATATTCATACGTGAAATGAACGTCTACTTTCGCTTTCTTTTCCTTCATAGCGTGTAAGTATATCAAAATTCATAATATTCAGACTTTCAGTGAATCATGCTAAGTTCGAATTTTCATCTCATTATTTTATTAAAACAACTTTCCACCAAAAAGTTAGAAATGAACAAAATGTATAAATATTAATCATATGCAAACTACTTAATATTTTCTTAGACATTACTAAAATTCTAGCAAAAACACAGCTGGCGAGGCATTGAGACAATTCCTCGAATTGTTATGAGACTCATAAACAAACCCTTTGCAAATGAAAGGACGTACTCTTTTTATCCGGAACTGGAACTAGCACCGACGACCGTAAAACATTACAGTGCAAAACAGTCGAAATCCGACCACAGGCAAAACATACCCAAGAGACTGTCGTATAACGGTGAATCGGTTCGAAAATTAGTTAGAAGTTTAGATTTTCAAGGATATTTCCTATCAGCTATCAAATTAACTCAATGTCAGTTCTAGGTGGCGTTGTAACTTACCCGTGTTGCAGAAATTGCACTTTGTAAAATCTATTCCAGTAAAAAATGCGAGGTACTACCCCCAGCAACCCTCGGTAAAAGTCACGTACTTCGGACATTGACGACGATCGAGCGTTTATCGAGTGAACGCCACACGGAAATAGCATTTTAAATACGACGGTGATAATCGATCCGGTGCTTGGAACCCTTTTAGCGAAATGGATTCGTTTTTGACGCTGCACAGCTTTGAATTTTAAATTTATTCCTTAGAATACATACTAAAACTAAAGAAATTCCTCATATTTATGAAAGAAACGTGGACGGGATTTTCATATCATAAACTTTTAATGTTTTATATTCATAAGTCCTTATCTACTTGCTGAAATATGCGAAAGGAATCCCGAGACGACTAAAATAAAAACGTATGCAAGACTAAAAAGTAAGTAGCAATAACTTAAACTACGCACATACGGTGTATGAACAAATGTATAGGTGGATGAATGGATAGGTGGGGGGATAATAGATGGATGGACGAAGGTATCATTTATACAGGACGGATGATAGAACGAGTGAATGAAAGGTGAACAAACGAACGAAGAAACAAATAAATAAATACCTTGGAATATTTCCACATTTATGCCAAATAATTCTGAGCTAGATAGAGCCTGTGCTGTTATCACCAGACTGCTAACAAATACATATATACATAGATTCATAAATTTAAATACATACATCCATAAATTTAAATATATCCGAAGATTCTTTCCTTTACATTCACATACAAAACAAATATTCGTGCAACGAAGTATACAAATAATAACATTTAAGAGAGTATCGAATTTCGAATTTATCGTAGTCAATACACGGCGCTTGACACTTTACTAAACACGGTTATAAAACTGAGCGGTTATCAGGTAAGCGCAACACGGAAATAGCATTTTAAATTAGAAACTTCTGCTTACGTGGGATTTAGAAAAACTTTTATCAAAATACCAGTAGATACGTTAGTTTCATAATAACGCAGTAATTTATCAGGCCCTTTGTGAAGAAAATGAAAAAGTTGGTCAATTTTGAGGAAAGTGTACAGAAAATTACTGACTGTAGAGATGTACATATTATATTTTATAGGACCAAACACACACACACACACTTCGCATACAAGAAAACTTTTGTTCAATGTTATTTATTGCAACTTCAAAGTTTAGATGAACATAAAGTTATAATTTATTCCAAAGGGTGAGCCTTTCGAATGAGTGGTACTTACAACTTAAATTTAGGTGGCAGAAACTGACTCCCGGGGCTGAGCTACAACTCATTTACTGAGTGTCTGTACAGAAAATAGCATCATGCCTGTATTTTGCCCAAGGGATAGACAGATGAGCTTAGTACACTCCAACTTTCTCCAGGTACCTTATACTTTCAACCATAGTACAGGCGATAAGCCTATTTTTATATGCCGGGCACTTGGTCCTACTACTAATAAAATATATACGGGAACGAAACAGGAAACGGAAGTAGAGCCTTCCTACAACATTGCAACCTGTAGACATCAATATGCGATCTAACATAATGCCAGACTCTTGATGTTTCATTTAAATCCCGTGTTTTATTCATCTATTGTAAACGAGAAAATAAGAGGAATAGCAATTAGGGGCAAAAATAGAAGCAGTGCTTGTTTTGTCTATATCGAACTTACAATAGTACTTTCTACCTTCCAAAGAACTTTTTATCTGTTTTACTTCTGGATTTTATCACACAGATTCTTGCATATAACTAATATTTCGTGGTCAGATCACAAGATAAATAGTTCTACTAAAAGTATGTTTATCATCGACCAACTCAATTAAAATCTGCTCCTGTTGTCATCATCATCATCAGCAACAGCAGCCTGTTTCTATGTCTGTCTGTGATCTATGTCCAGCAAGTTCACTGCTGGACATAGATCATAATTATACAATTTCAATTTTAAGTTACACATGTTTGCAGGGGAAACGAAAGGCATTTGTATAAGTCTTAGTATCTTAAGTAACTCGAAATCTTAGTATCTTAAGTAAGTCGAAAGGAAGGGACTAACTCGTAGTAGAGAGGAGTTGTCTAACTCGGAATTTCCTCGACAGTGATACATTGTTTCCAGCCACCTCAGGCTTACGTGACCCCAGGTCTAATTGTAATCTCTATAGCATAATAAATAAAAATAATGTATTTTAATCAGGACGTAACTCATATTTTGTACATATATTGTGTGTGTGCTTGCCTGTGTGTGCATGTGTGCGCTTTTTTGTATAATATTCATAATATATGTGTAATAAATTGTGTTTATATTTAAACACATTATAAAAGGCAGATTTTTCTGTCTTTAACTAATAAACGAATTTAAGCAATGTAAGTAACTGACATGCTTTACTTAATGTAATATTTATTTAACACTACTCATCTTTACTTATTATTATTCTACGGATGTAATACCCAATCATTAATGCTATTTATATTAAAAGTGTAATATTATACATGTATCTAAATATGTGCCAGTAAACAAAACATGTAAAACTGAAACGCACACACACACAACGGATCGTAAACATAAAGTTAACACGCGCGTAGGTACAACTATAAAGATCCTTAGCGGCTGTCACACATAATTGACGTAGGGCTGACGAAAACTATACTAGGCACACTCCTAGTAGTAAAACTGAATATTTAACTACCGTCATACTTTGACATTTACTACAGTACTTTAGTATTTACTATAGCAATAGTTTCTTCCATAACTATACACGCCTGAAATACTAAATTTCGACTATTTATGTAACTCACTTATAACTACGTTAATGTTTAAAATATGTATATATATGTACACTTTTAGATCTATACATAAATACTATGAAGATCCAATACACGTCTACTTCACTTTGATTTGTTGGTGATAACATAGCTGTCTGTGTAGCCATCGGGCTCTGAAACGCTCAGCTGAAAAAATGTTGAAAGGGAAAGTTCTTCCTGATACATAATTATAACGATAACACGTGCCGTGGGAGTTCGACCCTTCTGTGGCGTAACACAAACACGTCCCGAACACAGATAAAAGGTTATTTAGCGTGCCATTTTTTAGATGCCCCGTCCACTAACAGGTTGAAACTGGCTCTTACATACTTACATTATACTCGTAAAAAAGGGAACTTTACGCCTGTAATCAACGAAAGGATAGGCTGAGTAGTGTAGTACACTCTCATATTTCACTATTTACGTTTATGTCCCTCAATGGGATAAGTGGTGAGCATATATGTATTATACATTACATACATTATCCATTAAGCACTACGTTTTAGCTGTTCTGTTAGCTCCCTGGATACTATAGGCTTAATACTTAGCCAAGTTAAGGCTTCCGTTCTATCTTACAGACCCTAACTAATCTACGAGACAGATTCGAATTCACTGTGATACGAGATCCTACATAATACTACGAAGCAGAAGAGACTAGCATTCAAATAATATGTGATTATCCTACAAACAGTACTACTTTCATATTTCGATTTGAAAGTACAAGGAGTCGAAGACATGTCCCTAAACGTCCAATTATCTTTATCTGTCTTTCTGTGAACCATCTAAAACGAATAATACAAGATACCTGTCAACGTTTAGATAAAAATGTTAAAGAATCGTAACGATCGATGAATATCACATTTTCGGCTTACCTAATATCAAGTGCTATAACGTAGTAAAAAACTACAATTTCCACTCGCTTGTTATAAAAAATAATGTAGGTTTTACCTCTTTAACATTGTGTGAGCGCCGCTGGAAATTCGCAGGTACAAGGAAAAGGCCGGACTAAGCGGCCATTATATGGTCAGATCGCAATGTGACCGGCGAAACTAGCTCGATGGACTGAGACTAAAACGATTTTGCTGTGTAACGACATATTAGCAAGATCCTTTCGGGTAAAGGCGTTCTGGCTTACTAAATGCGATGGTTAAAAATGCTTGTCGCAGTCAATAACCTCTGATATGTGGAATAATCTCGCGAAGTATTTCCGTATTATCCTACACAACTATATATACATCTGTATATACACCTAATTAGTGAAATATGGGAGGGTTCTATACTCTTCCACTTACTCATTCGCGAATTACAGAAGTGATATTACGTTTGATGTTTCATTAATATACATGTACATGTGAGTCAATATCTTAAGTGTCTAATGCACTTTATAATTGTAAGTGTATAATGCATTTAGTAATTAATAATTATAAGATATTCATGAGGACTTGTTGCTATTAAATAATATGTAGACATTTCCTTCACATATGTATGTACAAATATATTAAAATTAACGCAGATTAATAATCTTGGACTTTTTCCCCGATCATTGAGCCCCATGAAGGTGTGCTAAATTCCATATTATATCTCCCTTCTCTGCCACAGGAAATAATATATGATCTTTGAAACACAATTTTACCCCATCACCCTTTATTTACATGTCGAAATACGTGGTTTCTTTTGAGACAAAGTTGAGCCATTAATGCATACCGTAAAAAGTATTCAGTGAGAACAAATGGCAACATATTTTTGTTCAACTCAGAAGTTACAACTATTTGAGACTTTTTACAACACCGCGTTTGTATAGACCGAGGACTTAAGTGACTTTTATATCTTTTTATACGACACTTACTGAAATATATCGTCGTGAATGTGAAAAAGTAATGTTCTTTACGCCTTTGTATATACGGCTTTATATGTAGGTACGATGTGAATACATATATGTATGTATGTTCATAAGCCCGCATATGTATATCTGCGGTTAATAGAATTGTATGTGGGTACGCAGTTCGTAAACGTTGGTAGGGTTTTGGAAAATTTCCCCTAACTCCAAGGCTCGACTTAGGGCTTTTTACGAGCGCCGTCTTATCAGGTGACATTTACGACGGTAGTGTACTACCGATCGATCTAAACGGGCCTTTCCATAGCAAATGAAGTTTAATGACACCGGCTAAGCCCTTTATCTCTTTATCAGTAGTTAATTTGATTCAACATTCTAAATATTTATTGAAAACCCTTGTTTAAGGAGCAGTAAATTTACTACCTGATCTAAAATTGAACAACAATGGACGAAAACAAATTTAAATCAACGTTTTACGATATTTAGAAAACATGAAACTGGAACAAAAGTTGCAAAAAATAGTGTAACAAAAATTTAAAATGTATAACTGTTACCAGACATAAAAAAATACGAGGACAGTAATGATTATTTGTGGATTAAATTAAACAAATGAAATATATGTTTTTAAATACAAGGGTAATCGTGCATTCAACTATGTTTATTTAAATTAGACAAATATTATAAAAAGTTTCTTTTCCATTTATTAATTAATACCAATTATTCGGAGTCTGGGTTTTTTTCCGGTGTGTGGCAATAGGCTCACCCTTGTTCCATGGAACTTATAGGTACCGAATATAACATATCTGGTGAGAAGCGGTAATACTTAACACCTCTGCAGGTGTAATGTTATTAATGTTATTAATTAATTACACTATCAACATGTAAGTTTATCCACATAAAAAGTAAGTGTATTAATATATCTGTACAAAATACCAATATTCGTACGTGATATCGGATCGGTTGTAGTTCAGATCACAATCGCACGATTTGGGATGTCGTTACGTGACTAAAATATCATTTACATGACAGTTAATGCTGGGGTTAGTTTCCGGGTGAGGCTATTGTTGCCATCTTCTTGCATTCTTTTGGCAACGACATCGCAATGATATAGCGAACAATCTACATCCGTACGTTTTAGACTAGATTTTACACTTCCACTTTGTACAATATTATGCAAATGTCCAAACAGATGTAATTAGTGATTTTAATCTGAAACACAAAAAACATGGCCGCCGCATTTTTCCTTCTCACCACATTCTAACATCAAACACCGGGCCGGCGGCATTATCACCACAATGCCAGCTCATTAAGTCGTGAACGTACTCTGATAAATTTTATTTTTTCGAATCTCCGCCCCTATCTCTAAGCGAAGACAATTTAGTATAATCTGTCTCGTTTGATAAAAGAATTTTTTTTCAGGTGAGACCTTACAAAGTGTTGATGACGCACTAAAAATGTAAATGATTATAAAAATGAGACACATATACTGGCAACAATATTCTCATTACATTATTCATTTGTATTACTGGATACATTTATTTAATTCGTAATGTACATCCATTTTATTAACAGTTACATATGACACATGATAAATTGAATGTACATAATTATATGACCCACTCATAGTAGACCTGAAACAATACTTTAAAATTGCATCATAATTGTCTAACACGGGTCGATTTTGGTTTAAAATTTTCCTTAAATAAAAGTAAATTAGATCCTTAAATTTCTGCTCTCTTTAGGATCTGCATTACAGTTTTTTTTATGTTCTCTTTACATCAATCTGCCTGTTTTATACATCGTAATCTCTCCAAAAACTAGCGTGCCAGACAGTAAAACATTGCCTTGCTTAAAAACTTTCACACGTACATTGTCAAAAACTTTCCGGACAAAAAGGTAATGGTGATAGATGGCGCTAGTACGGGTCGCCTTGATAAGGGCCGCTTTGAACCTGATGAATTCTTTTCGAGGATTAGCCCTTACAATATGAGCACAATTTCACAGCCCGCCAAGGGTCTCCGGTAATAAATGCCACAGTGAATGTCGCGCCATTTATTCGCCTCTAGTGTACGACTAACATAACTAAGTTTATTTTCTAATATAAATGGTAATGTGACGATTTTTTGAGGACTTACCTCGATTGTGGACGTCGCAATGGTAATTTGATACAGAAAAGCTTGTTTTATGACGACTTGCTTAAAAAAAATCTAGGTATGAAGATATTCTAGCTAAACGAAATTTATAGGGGTTTTTCAGTAGACGCCGTCAATTTAGAATCAGTGTTGCCATGTTACGGTTATAATAAACATTTTTTTAGAAGTCAATAGTTGAAAGTTTTAATGTCTTGTGTATTAAGACTAAATTGAGTATTTTTATGATTTACCGTCATTAGTACTGTCAATAAAATTGTTATGAATCTTATACTAATTATAAATGGTCGAAACTACGAAAATACAAATTTTAGCGGATAACGAGATATGTACAAAGGCGTTTTCGATATTTCTACGTAAATATTATAATACACCTTTATAAACAAATCAAAATATCAAATGTATACATATATGTTTATTATTACAAAAAGTAATGAAAAATCATTATAGATTACAAATTACATTATATTCTATATTGTTGGCATAATTTTAATCTCAAAAAAATTTAACCTATTAATAACTAATAGGAACGCCTGCCTTACGAGTCCTTCGGAACGAAAAAAAATATATAATTATAAAATAATAAGCATGACAATATTTGTGATAATATTATCGCTCACTGATCCAAGTGCGAACGCGCCCGGTGTTGCCTTAGTTAACCTCGTCTGGAAATATATTTTTTCAAATTTCAGTAGGAAGAAAATCATTTAAAGCACTTTCAAAATTACTAATCATACTTCAAACGTGTATAAAACTCGGCCGCTGTGGTGCACCGGACGACGGCGAGCAACTCAATTTCCTTTTACTTTGATGAGGACGAGCAGAATTTGTTTTAGGTTATTATAACACCTTTTGACTAACCCGGTAGTCACTTGGTAACTGAACATGACTGCTTAAATGGGGGCGAAGGTTTTACTCCCACCCGGGAAAAAATATTTGTGTGATGAGCACGAATATTATTTTGTCTGGGGACAAAGACGTCAATAACTCAAGCGCTGCCTAGTATGCTATCGGTGACCATCGGATCAAAGAATATACGTAATATATGTGTATATATTATATACTACTCTGATCCCTGTGTGCGTGTGTGTTTGCGTGCGTACGTGCGTGCTTGTATGTATATATTTATTCATAATTATTGGACAAATTTTAAATGTTTAGTTAACTCGTAACATCCCGAAGAGGTAGGCAGAGGAGTGTAGTACAGTCCCACGAATACAGCTATGAATACAGCTAAGTAAATATCTTGAAATAAAACTTCACAAGATTGAGAACGGTATGTTAACTGACACCAAATCCATATTAATGAGTCAAACACAATATAAAGCTAGGTAATTATCCCTTTACAGCGCTCCACTATCCGCACCCCACACTTAGATTTCGCGTGTTATCGTTGCCATAAACACACATCAATACGCGTTCACTAACACCGAGATCCTGAACAGATATCCAAATTCACCGCAACACCCGCTGGGGCGACCGGCGGCGACTAATGTACCTAACGGTTTCGTGTTTCATCAAAAATATTTTTCTATTTTTTCCATATGCCGAACGTCTAAGAAGTTATAAGTAGAATGGGACAAAATAGGTCACATAAGAGCTTTCGTGGCTTCTTTTAATACACTATTTTAATGTGTTCTATTTTGTCAGATTTTTCAAATTAGTAAAAATTAAATGGAACAAATTGCTGTTATAAACGTAATCGCGGTGTTTTAAAATGATACAGGTAACTATAACTTATCGATAGAATAAAGAATATGATCTTATATTGAGCACATTCAACATAATTGTCATAATTTTAATTATTCATTATTGACTGCCTCGTTGGTCAATGTTTGGTAACTGGTGAAACGTGGGAGTATACTACATTCGTCTGCCTTCCCCTCAGGTTAGATTCAGGCGCAATGTTACGATTAAATTAATCATTTTTATATAAAAAACGTTAAGAATGTTATGTAGATATCCATGCTGTTCGAATTAAAGTGCGCATTAATTTTCTCTTCCACTTTTTAACTCCAACAGCTACCTTGAAGTTCAAGATATTACAAAATCCTTTCAAAAGTCTTATGTCAATGAACGTTAAGATACAATTATAAACATAACCCTTAACAGGGGTCACAACAGTCTATAATCTAATAGATTTGCAGATTAACAAGACTACCAATAAAATATCAACAAGAATATTGTGAAAATTTGTTTTGAAAAAGTAACATCACCTGTAATCCCGGAAAAGTGGGCAGAGGAGTGTAGAACACTTCAACATTTCACCAGTTTAGTTTAAGTCCCAGGGAGTAGGTCGTAAACATATGTATTGTCATACACCGGGCACAATTCCAGGCTTCGACTCACTACTAAAAATTCTAAATTAGAAAAATCGAATAGTACCCGACCCGGGGTTTGAACCCAGGACCTCCCGATCGGCAATTACGCTTGCAACCAGTCGACCAACGAGGCAGTCGAGGCATAATAGACATATTCTTATAAATAACTTTACATAGGTATACATATATACCTATATATAGATTATTTTGCGCGCTGTTAGATGTCTTACACTAATTAATATATTATTTCTTGTCTATTCTCATCCTGTAGGACGTGTTCTTAGAGTATTTAATTGGGCTATTATTAGGCTATAATTTTATCTCTCTTTAGTAATATCATAGTCATATCTGGTAATAATCTGGTCGCCAAACATTTCAAACGTTAAGTTCAACCATACTGCAACTTTCAACAATGTGTGCAAATCGCTATATAGTTATTAGAATCACAATCCCTAGACGCCACTTGTGATTATTTTATAATTATTTTCAGTAGCACCACCAGGCCATGTCAGGCCGTTGCTGAAAACAGACCTATTCTGATGAAAGCCGTTACCCCTTACACTCATCTTGGGACTAAGTTTGACACACTAATTAACACGTCGGGTATACAGTATGTCTTAGATTATTAAAACGATAGAAAAGTTTGTAATATATTATGTACATATACTAAATGTACATTTGCATAATATCAAAAATAATCACTGATTCGTTTTAGAGTTCAGAGAATCCGTTCGTGAATTAAATGGCTGGCTACAACCACTTTTATGTCTTTCTATTGGCTACAGATCTCTACTGTACATAAGGAAGACCTTAAACTTTCTCCACCACGCTGTCCCAATCCGAAGCGGCGAAGGTGTTATGCACATGACTTACATTGCTTTTATACAAAATAAACTTAAGCACGATATCGCGGCTTCAATTTTTGTAATTTCTATTACTCTTCCTAATTAAAAGCTATTAGGCGGAAAATAGTGTACAAAAAATCTAACGCCCAATCATTCAATTCGTCAAATTCAGATTTTAGACACTAACGATACAGCGCGCAATAAAGAAAGGATATAAATAAGGAAGTGGCACACATGCTGTTTCACTCACAATATACTTAGTAGGTACGCAAAGTGTAAGCGAGATGACATGCTAGTAGCCGTCTTTTTAACATTCCCTCTTTAATACCATCTCGAATACACTATCATTTTTAAATTCCATGCTGTGCGATTAAAATTATGAATCTTTACTTTTGGCAAATAAATATAGAACCCTTTAGGTACCCCTAATCAGATCAGTTTGATTTTTATCGCATTATGCTAGACCGAATGCCCCGCCAGACACACCCACGTATACAAATGAGTCTAAAATATATTATTGAATAATAAATTCTTTTTTTACATAATGAACATGACATTGCTACGTGTTAAGGTTCCAACTGGATTCGTCTAATGATCGAAATAGATAATGACGATCTATACTAGTTTGTTTTATGACTATTTTTAATTATGTTATCATTGTGTTTAGCTTGGTTCGTAAGAAGGTACCGCGGTTATATGTAGCAATGGACGCTCAGCGGGAGCTCGGTCCGTGAACGATCCTAACTCGGATAGACAATTTGTTTCATATGCTATAGTATACATTATAGTTTGGCTTGAAATGAAGACAAATTAACGACCCCATATATAGACCCCATAGGTAGAGTTAATATGTACGCTTTAACTTCACATGTAAATAAATCAATTTTGAACAATTATATACTCAGTCAAAATAATTATTATGTTAGGTAATAACTCAACACAGTCGGTACAGCTAATTAGATATCTGATGATAGAATTATTTTCAGTATTTACTTTAAATTTATAATTAATGTTGTTATTCGGTTTTTTTTTTCACTATTTTTAATAGAAAAAATTAATTATTAGATTAAAAACCCGATCGAGGAGTCAACCGTTGATGTTCCGTCACAGTCGTCTGATCCGCCGGAAACAATAACTTATAACAAATTTTTAATTATGAATAACTTGCTAAATTAACTAGGACTCTTATTAAATAACTCATTGCCTAATATCTGCAATGGTTAGTGTCACGCCTCATGAACCTCAAAATAAATTAATAAATGAATATTCATTCCTTTATGCTTCCTTCATATATATAAAATTACATTTGTTATTTCACAATCTCTTTTACTCCCCCACTAATACTATTACTACAGTTAAACATACTTAGAACTACAAAATATGTAGAGCTGAAATCAGACAGAAAAATTGCACAGGGATTAAATCGATAAACTCTATCGGAGCGGTCGCATCCCTCAGAGCGCTCAGTTAGAAACGATTGTGAATGAAAGTGTGCCGTCCTTGAGACCCCTGCGCACAAAAAGTGGTCCTGTACAACTAATTCAAGTAACTGGAAGGTCTGGACGTATCGTTTGGTTTGCGTTTCGTTATTAACCAAGGCTCTGCAAGGTCACGTAACTATCATTAGAATTACATATAATGAAGGAGTCTTCATGTTTTGATGTAGATAAAAATTATAACTGTCTAGTACAACGAACTAAAATATTTACTAGTACACTTATGCAGACACTAAACAGATATTGAAGTTCTGGAGAAACAGGGCAGTACTTGGGGTCAGTCACGATTTCTTTGTCCTAAGTTGGAGCGACTCAAATGCGAGCGCTTTGTCCACTGTGTCCAGACTTGCATATATTTACTTATACACAATACTTATTTCATCGTAATATAGCGAAATAATAACAATAACTGTCCTCTCCACAACACAAAGGCGGAGCACAAAACGCTTAGAAATGGTCCGCAAACAGGAGAGACGGGTCGCGCAAAAATTATGTTATACTTCCCCCCGGCAGGGTAAAAGGGCTTGCGGAAGGTCAGGGCTTTGGGGTAGGCCCCCGGTGAGAGCGGTTTTTTGTTCAAGACCCTTTATAGCTCTTTTGCAATTCAGGTTTTGAAAAAAAAACTTTCGGCAACGTTCGTCCCATTGTGTCGGACGTAGGTTCGTGCGAATTTAATTTCAAAATTGGCTTTCGTGGAGTTGCTTTATAACTGTCTACCTAAAGATTTATTCAATTTTCTTCCCTTACACTTTTCAAACATCAATTCTGAAGGCGACTGTAGAAGCTTGATGTGATAATCCTTTTTGTTGTTTCACAATAAAGTTATTTAAATGTATTTGTCAATACTGAAATATTTATTTTTAAATAAAAGGTAACTTTAAAGATAAAAACCGAACGTAATATTTACGGGTATATTGATGTAATTGTTAGGGTACTTGTCACTCGTTTTGCTAAGTTTGGAAAAGAGCCAATAATTATCAACTTAGACAGCCTTAACATAAGTCAAGAGAAATTTTGACGTTGAGTCAAGCATTTTTGACGCAGTATAGAATTATAAACTTAAATAGCCAAAGTCAGCTAAGTTCACTCACACTATTAATTAACTCGAACACGGCGGAACGCTTATAGTGATTCCCCAACTTTAGCTAAACCCTTTAAGCCTTTGCGAGGGGACCGTGGGGTCCGTTCAAGGCGAGCTACCAAGGTCCGAGTACACCTATACAATAGGTCAGTGACATCGCTCGTACACCAATATCGTTTAACCGAGCCCGCGGATAGAGTTCACCAAGTTGTTTAATGTTGAACGTTATTTAGCAGGTAATTTCACTCGTTCAAGAAAACAGTGCCAGTTATATTCGTCGCGGTCATAGATTTGTATTGTAATTGTATTTCAATCAATTTAGAAATACAATTATATCGGGATTAATTTTATACTTACATCAATTTTTATTGTATAATTGACATTTACTGAATGCAAATGTTTTCTTTATTTTACAATAACGATTCAACACATCCATATATTAGTACTCCATGATTTATAAGTGTTCATGTTCACCGTAGTTTATTTTTTTCATTATGAGATGATATGTAAGCAATTACATTATTTCTTCTATCATCTCTAAAATAACTGTTCCTATAACCTTCCAACAAATGAGTGTAACGAAACAATGCAATCATCTAAATTAATTTCATATGAATACATATGTATATAGAGCCTTAAATAAACCACTTATTTACTCACCCAACCCCATACAACCCAATCTTTAATACGTCAATAAGATATCAAATTGAAAAAACAACTACTCAGTAAAAATTGTGTGGTACTAAAAATTTATGCGAAATCAAACAAACGAACGCTTTAAGTATCCCTTGGAAGCTAGGGCCGCCCATCCAAATTTGACCTGACATTTAAATCAGAAAATAACCACTCGCCATGCTATAACAGAAAGCTAAAATGTATTTCATAATTATTTGGAACAAAAACCGAATTATTTTTTAGACCATAAAAAGCTGGAAGTTAATATAAAAAGTAAGTAATAAAGAGAAATTGTCCTCGAAAACTAGTTCCATATACAATTTTCCGTTCGACTTAATTCAAAGTATTTCTCATCTCGAATAATTAAAGGTGTTTTTCCGTTAGACGCGAATTTTACTTGTTTACGTAATTACTAATTACTTTTTTAGTGTAAATAATGCTAACATTAATTCTAAATTAGTGAATTTTGATGTTAGAGCAAGAAAATTATAGACAAAACAGAAATTTAGCTTAATAACCAACATATCTTTTACGATTTCGTTAAATTATTTAGAAGTACAAACAATTTATTAATAGATAAATAAATGTATATTGTTTATTTTTATAATACTTTATGATAGACAATAAAAGCTGTAAAATTCACCCTTTTACATACCTTCAAGAGCATTTGTATGAGTATATTAAGTTATGAGACAGGAGGCCTTGATACTCCATATCTTTAACTGTACTATTATTATTAACTACATTTATTAACACACTTGAAAATACACTCACACATTCACATACGCATCGTTTTAATTTAATCAACATTCATTTATAGATAATACTCTGAACGGCAGGAAGCTTTGAAAGATGTCCCGGTGAGTGTAATACCGACGCGGTATAAGAAATTGAATTTATCAATATTTCTACAACCAACCCCATATAATCTTAGTCTTATTAAAAGTCAGGACTACTGCCTAGAAGCACAGAAGCATTGCGAACTACTTAGCTACCGAAATAGATGTAAAAATTCTAAATATATTTGATCGTCTAACCTAAAAAGCACGGAAATTTCTTCTCGAAAGTTCTTTATACAATGTCGAGTATCTTATCTTTATTAGGCGATCTAGTTGGTTTATCCTCTGAACACTAAACAAGTCGAAACGCGTCGTTTATATCTAAACATTTTCTCTTCGCGTCTTCCTTCAGACGGATTCATTGCTAATTATTTAGTGTACCATCAAAGTAACTCTTAAACGTTTTCTTCGAAACAATTATACCCTCCAGGCTCCTTGATTAAAACTAATAACCAATTTAAACAAATCTGGAACACGTCTTCTTTTTACATCGTATCGCCATAACGGCGCGCAAAAATCAAATCGAATCGAAGTAATTCGATTATTTTCGCAACGAGAAATTACGCTGTTGACATTTGTCTTTTTTCTCCAATCAGTGACGTACTTCGTACTTGAGTATGTCATTTTTTACATTTTCAACAAACATAATGGAGAGATGTCAGTAAAATAAGAAGAAAACCTGTAAAAGCTTTATAATTCTTACACATATATGTATTATGTACACAAACTGTCTAAAATTATTAATAAATAATTATGCCCTGGAATAATTTAGCTATTGGAGATGTCCAGAGGTGGACGGGAGTAGGCTGATGATGAGGAAAATGATGCCTTGGAAAATGTAGCGAAACGCACACTCCAGCTACACGGAGTAAAAATATACGCAAAGTGGCTATCAATGGTTGGAAACCAAACGCTGAAAATCGAGCTGACAAATACCTAGACTGGACAAGCGTTAATATACGGCCATGGACGTGTAGGGACAAATGCAATAGATCTTATCTTAGAGATCCCACAAGTCCTTTTTAATGGTTCTAAGTTATCAATATACGGCCACCGGATTGTATACAATGTTATTAATATTTACGTACAGCCTGCTATTCCTCGACATTAAATAAACACTCATATGTAACATTCAACTCATTTGTAACATAAAACTCATTTGTAACATACAACACATGTTTTGCTATAACACTAGTACGATATTTGTAAACGGTCTAATTAATTGCTTTTTACACATTTTACACAGATCCGGAAGTGGGAATTGACTGTATAAGTGACTGAGTTACTCAAAGCCGACTCACAAGACATGTAGTGCTTTTAATTCGCCTCATTCACACTCGTTCAATAATTGAATGATTTACAGAACTCCAAATAAGACGCGAGTTTGCTTAACGAACGTGTCGCGAGCTATGTTTAAATAAATAAATCTATTGTTGTCACTACGACACAAATTTAATACATAATCGTATTCCTAGAGAACGTCAGTGGAATCTTTGTAAAGTACGTGTATTAAAAGAAATACCGTTCTATTTTCAAATCGCATCAATTTGAATTTGAGGTATTATTATTTTATAGACGTACATATAAGTAAATGAATAGCTAAATAGTACGTTAAAAAAGTATTCAATAAATGGACCGCGTTGATTTGTTTAAAAGAGAATTAAAAATGAAATGTCAGGGCGAGCGCAACACGCGGCTCCGAGCAGATGTTTGAAAATATCATGTACGGTTCGCACGCTAGTTTTATCATCGAAACGTAAGTTTTTATGTCGTTTTTTCATGCGATCGAACTAGACGAGTCGGAACCGACGTTGTTTTTACACTATTCATATTGCAATCGGACGATTCCTCTCTCTGCGAGCGCGTTTTTTTTTTTCAAGCGGTTTTAACAGGTGCTATTTGATAATTCACAAGTGTGGATGTGGCAGAATTACGTATGCATCTTTGCTTTTGGTATAGAATTGTAACGCTTGAATAATTTCATAGTTAGCGCTTAATGAGATTTTGAATGCGATCAGTTTTATTGCAACGCAAAAACGATTTAGCATTTTGTTTGTGCATGTTGTTCGTACTTTATCGCGTTCGTAACGAAATGCAACTTTTTTGGTTCGTCTTTTTCAGCGCGGTAAACAATGATCAAGTGAAAAATGCGATGTTTTTTGTAGCTCGGCTAGTTTTACATTGTTGACCCGTTTTCAATATTTGAATTGATTGTGAATAAATTCGACTTGGAATGCATATACCTAAAAGTGTTTACGTATTCCCTAAGTGTGATAAAAAACTTTGAAATACTTTTATTTATTATAAGGCATAAATTTAATGAACTTCATATATGTATCATCATAATTATCATTCAACTGTAAAACAAATTTAAAAAAACGTAATAATAACAAAACAAAAATATCCAATTGGTCAACAGAATGCCAACAACGATATGCTAAAGTTAGAAACGCGGATATTACAATGGATAATAATAATAATCGCCTGAACTGAGCCACTTGTCCGTGAACATGAATGAATGCGTCGAAAACGTTAACTGTTTAACTGGGAACTTCACCATTCACAAGTCTGTTACAAACTTTGTTACGATCGTGAATACTGAGCAATTACAGACGACGCGTAATTCCAAGCGCTCCGACCAATTTGGCAGCCACGTATAAATTGCAAAATATATAACCAGCTACCGATTATTGGAAATGACTACTATATTAGCAATTAATAACGATATTGTGCTAGTATTAGTGTCTAAATTTATTAGTTAAAAGAAGAATAGCATTCCCTTTAATCTATTAAGACGTGCTTGAAAGTCTATCACTACGTTTTATCATTCGTAAGTACTATGTACACGGAGCAATCAGTGTTTAAATATTTTAATTTTACGTTGTCCCCCAATTTATCCCACGCAAAGAAAGCATATCGATAACGCTTTCACACCCGACTTACTATACAAATATCAATAGGTAACCTATAGCGTTCCTTATAAACCTGGCTTGAATCATAATAAAAAGAATTTTACAAATCCGACTGATAGTTTTAGAGATTAGCGCGTTTAAGCAAACGGACAAAAAATTCTTCAACTTAATTATATTAGTATAGATGTTTCTATACTCACGCCAAAACTGTTTTTTTTTATAATAAATATACACATACATATTATAAGCAAAAAGCAACACTGCGGTAGGATCTCGGAGCTAACATTCGTCACACTGTGTGCTATTAACATTCGACGATCGTTTTGCCCCGTGTTCAAGCTGTCTGTATGTGATTTTTTTCTCAATCAAAATCAATCCACACCATCATTCAGTCTCACTCCGCTCAGTGAAACACTCGTTGACTTAACTGTACTTTTTGTAATTTAAGCTCACAATATATTGGGTTATGAGAATGTAAGATTAAATTTCAGCTACTGTAACGTTGAAAGAAAATATCGTGAGAAAATCAACGCTTGACCAGCGTGGCAGAATACAGCATTAATCCCGCTTATTCTGAAAAATGTCGTAAAATCCAAATAAGTCAAATGAAAGATAGCACAGGAAGCAAAAGACAGCGCAGCTCTGACAAGAGAGAACCATTAAGAACATTGTAAAAAGAAACCTAAACGTCGCTTCCTATGAAGACAAGATATTTATTAAATAGAAAAAACCGGATATAAGGCGAAATAAAATCGAATATACGATGTTAATATTTTCAATAATTGATTAGAACGAACAAACACCAGCTCTATAACGTGCTGCATCGTATTTAAAGATATTCGCTTTCTGGATAAGAAGATTCCGAATGCTATATGTCTTAGCATTTAATTCAATAAATAAAAGACTTTCATTCATTAACTACACACGCTATTTTAACTAAATACGTTGTATGTATACTGTGATTAAAACACATGTTACAAATACACAAACGTTCAAAAACAATGGCAGCTACTGATAAACGATGTATGTATATTTCGTTATTGTATATAAAAGCTTTATATACGACTGACGAAGAGAATCTATTAGCTTGCGGTATACTAGAGTGGTATACACGATATTATTTAGCAACTTAATTTCGGTACGATCTATGAAATACTGATATAATACTTCGGATGTTCCAGATAGGGGTAACAAATAATTCCACTCGGCGAACAAAAAGATTTATATATTAATATTCTGAAGTTATTGGGCTTACGCCAATCATGTTCGTAGGTACGTCGTAACACATTGTATTTGTTATACATGTAGACATGTATAAAATTAGTATATATTATTATGTATCGTAGTCGGAAGCCTCCAAAACCGGCGTACATGTATGAAAAGAAAGAAGATTGTAAGTCGGGAAGTCCGTTAGAACAGAGTTTTGGCATTCGACTTTTTCTGCCTGCACCGGAAGGGACCTGGCATAAAGATAAAACAATAGTAATAAACCACATGTACCGTGTTTACTACTTTTGCAATAAAGCAAATATAACATAAATATCATATAATTTAATTGTTTAAGTAACTTAAGTAGGTACTATTTTTCGACCAACCTTCCGTTCGGAGCGCCCAAAGACTATGAATGAACGATACTAGTAGGCACAACAATATATTATGACGTTCATTATGTTCATGTATACACTTTATTATCAATAAAATATTTCGAATTTTTATGTCAAAAGGGAACTTTGTGTTTTGTCATACGTAAGACGTGCTAACGAAGGATAATAGAATCAATTGAACGAGTACGATTGGTTACCCGCGTACTACGTTCTTCACACTTAATTGTAATGTGTATTTTGTAATTTAAAAATATACATAGGTACATATTATAACATGGGGTTCTTCAGGAAAAGCGCAGAGAGATATCTCCTTTAAAACCAACAAACATCAGCCACACCTCAGCTGTTACAAATGCCGCTTCGCGACAGTGACCGCTTACCAGCAGCTGGCCCGTGTGCCTGTTTGTTAGGCTAAATATAAAAAAACTACCTTTAAAATATAGGATAACCACTCTGTGGATATCAACACGAGCACAGCACGATCCTTGGCTGTGCATTTTGCAAAACTGCTGGTGAGGAAAGCACTCATAGAATTAGAATTAAATTTTTTAACATAAAAGAGATTTTTTTTATCAAAGAAAGGATGTGTTCAGAAAATAATTCTTAAAAAAGGTTATATAATCACACTATGAGCAACTACACCCTTGTAGAGTCCTTACGAGTTGTCCCTACCACGACAACAACACATCTTGTTATGAACTCTACTAACTGCCCTACATGCTTTTTATCTGCTTTGTACAACGTAAAAATACTCAAAATATCCACAACATAATTCCAATCCAGTAACTTGAGATTTAGCATTTTTATAGCTAACTTCAAAACATATTTACTGTTGTTTTGATCTAAAACGCTTGTACTATATTATATTGACTAGTAAACTTCTAAACGATCTCTTTGATCTCCGTTCGGTCTAGGTAATATCAAGCAAACAAATCTAGGTTTAAAATATGTTTCACGTACTTTTGTATAGATAAATAGAAGTCTACGACGTCATGTTTAGCAGGATGCTTTTATGCGTATAATAAATAAAGATGCTATGAATTATCTTAAATAAGATAACTAAAATATGATAGTATGTCCCAATCACTATTCTACACTCTCGAACATGATTCTCTCCACGACGAGACGAGATAAACCCATTACATACGATGCTAGTCAAGGCTGATTGGTAGAGGTCATACGAAAACCGAGCCAGCTCCCTTATGGTATTTCAGACGGTACAGAGCTGCGTAAGAATCCATTCTCACCCCGACTTCCATCCTTGCCCGCTATTTAGATTATATAAATGTTTAAACAGTAACAGTAAGCCCGTAAATCATAGTGTGTAGGCGCCACGCGAGAAACGCTTGCTCTACCGCTGCCTTATAACGAGTTAAAAGCTGACACAAATATAGAGGAAAAACAGTAATGTAAGCTAATATATAATATTTGGAAGCCAGCTACAACAGAGGATTGTAAGGAATGAATTTCATTATAGATCTGACCGTGGAATTTTCATTATTTGAAATATCCATCACGGGATCTATTTAACTTGATCCTGATAATGACAATAAGGATTGAAAATTACCAACCTTATAAACAGTAGTAACATATAAATTATACCTTACTTAGAAGCTAATCGCTTGAAGTTGAAAAAGTGTCTAAAACCCAATATAGCGTTGATAAGTGGTTCAACTTGACTCTTGCCTTTAATAGGCTGAGATTATCACGAAACTCATAAAGTTAGCGGAGAGGGAAGGAAATAAAGACTACTTATTATTGACGTATATTCACGCCTGTAAACCCCGAAGGGGTAGGCAGACGGGTATAGTACACTCCCACGTTTCACCAGTTACGTTTAAGTCCCGTGGAATATGTGGTGAGCCTATTGCCATACACCAGGCACAATTCCAGACTCCGAGTCACAACTAGAAATTCTAAATTGGAAAAATCCAATAGCACCGACCCGGGATTTAAG
>DWME01002107.1:0-21988 GCA_018244795.1 Parelbella ahira ahira | reverse complement strand
GGCATGATATTAAGTTTAATTACAATTTAAACCTTAAAACAGCCGTCTAGCAAAATGTCCATAAGGAATTTTCTTGCCATTAGTTCGTGATAGAAGTCACGAGAAAAGTCAGTATGCCCAAAAACTGCACTTGACTGAACATTTCTTGGCATACTACAATATGTATTATTAATAGTAAAAGGGTTCAAGAAATAAAACGAACTGTAAATTTTCAATACTTAATTTAACAGGCAAGCATCTGATTGACATACTTAAATCTACTAATAGCTACATAATGGAAAACAATTCGTCGTTAATTTAATATATTCTAAAATTAAATATTAGCAAAGTACAACACAGAAAGATGATGGCGCCACTGTCGCATCTAGCTACCCTATTCTTTTTTAGCTTTTACTATTATTCATATAATCTCAAAATTCATCTATGTACTTAGATTCAATTTGTTTACTGTACTGTACAGAAAAATTTGAAAAGAATGTAAATAATAAAAAAAGGGTTATTAACAACATTCAACAAGATGAAATTTGAGCTTTATACCGCTGACAATGAGACATATCCTCGTTAAATCATCCTAAATAAAGATTTTCTGACATAAATAATTATGTACAGTAAAAATATACGATATTATATGTAAAATAACTATCAATCAAATCAATATCAATCTGTCCAGATAACAGATTATACAATGAGCCTTAGGCACGTACATAAATACGTTATATTCTAATGTTACAATCGACTAGCAAGATAAATAACGAAAACTAGCAAATACATATCGAGTTTCCTTATGTTTCAAAGCATTCATGGCATTGGATGGCGTTTATATTAGGGCAGAAGGCAACCGGAGGGGGAGGTGAAGGTAGGGGGGGAGATGTCCAGCTATGGACTGACAGAGCCTGAAAATATTTAAGATGTCAGGTAGGAAAGGAGTATGCTGCCGCTAGTACATAGACACAGAAGTTCTTATGCATCCACTGTTAATTTTAAACTAGTTTTGGACAAGACAAAAGGCGTTACTACTTGCTACCGCAAAGTAGTTTGTAACACATGAAATTCGCCACCAAGAGAATTATAAAATCCGATGAATTAGTGGATGGAAGACAAGTGAACAGTAATCAAGGACTGAGAGTTCCATTGGACTGAACAAGTCTAATAACCTCATAACATTAAGATAATGATAATTATTATCCATATGTATTTGCTACTTTTTGTTCCACAAGAAACTACTTTGGTTTAAATCAGCTACATACATTGTATCACAAGAATAAATCACATTAAACATAGAAATTTATGGAATTTAAGCCTTCTATGGGCTCTATACGTTTAATAATATATACACCTAGACTAAACATGGAGTCGAAAATAGATCCTATTTTTACCAGAACAGCATAACCAGATATAGATATACATATGATTATGTACAGACAGTTATAACTTTGATGATTCAATATTACCGAGAGTTAGTGTTAATACTAAGCGTGGTTTCTAGAACGTTCTATATCCACTTAAGAAATTGAATAGGTGTATGAGAAATCAAGTAATAAGTTCTATGAATTATACAGAATCAATTATTGTTGTTTTATCATTTATGGTCTTGATATTTGGGTAACGAAGAACATCACTTAATAATGTAAAAAACAGTCATTTTCTATGTGACTGTCTTTGTGTTTATTTGGATCAATCTTCGCGACGACTGATCCGATTCAGATGGGAATTTCTTCGACAGGAAGTCTTTACTGACGGTAAAGAGTTAAAAATCAACGTGAAGCGATGAATCGCTGAACAAATGATGATTTAATAAGAGTATATAACTTGCTATCTACTAGTTTTTTTGACTACTAAAATTATAATAAAATAATTGGTATACAAGTTCTAATCTCCACTAATACAAATCCTTATACTATATCAAATTGTCTTATACATGTACCCAAATGGCATTTTATACACTAAGTGAGTCAAGTCTCGACTAAGTGACCTCAAAGGAATCCGAGAAGCCGTGGTACGGGTATATGCCTCCGAGGATATATTTATAGTTGCCATAGTGGTGTATCCTGTAGATCCCTGGAGAAGTTTCCTGCGGGATTTCCCATTCGATCTCCGCTGTGCTGGTCCCCATGATCTTGGAATTGCGGTGCCAGATGAACCTGCGAGGAATCAGTCACTGTCAACTTACGTAGAGGTAACAAGATGGGGTTTATTAGAATTATAATAATATTTTACTTAATCAATTTTAACCTATTTGCATTCCCAATGTTGGACGGATGATCCCTCAGAAGGAGATGAATAACGTAGTCGACAGGACCATAGTTGGCCACTACGACTACTAACTACATCGAGACGCACATTACTTGACAAAATTAATATCAAATAGTTTATTGTCTGAGATTCGAATATGCGCATCGGTCTCCAATCTGTGGCCAACATGTGATAAGGGTCGGTGATGGCAGTGATGTTGGTGATAATAACAACTATTTATGTTGTTTGTTAAGTGACAAGAGCAGGCCGCAGCGAGCACGCACTTGGTCTCCCAGTCGGCATCGGTGGCCACGACGGCCCAGGCGTCGTCCCGCTCGGACTGCAGCCGCTCCACGGCCGCGTACCAGCGCTCGTGGCGCAGGCTGTTCCGGGGGTGCCCCGACACCTGCCGGCGGGGCAATTGTTAACGTTACTATATTAATAATTGTACAGGTAAATGTAAACGTGAGTATTATATTAAAAATTGTATTAATTATATTATTTTGTTGGTCAATAAAGATGTTACGTCCTAAGTAAATGAAACAATATTTTTGTGATACATAAATTGTACGGCAAATGGACAGGATAGTGAGAGTATATAAATTACATAAGTATAATAAGTTATAAGTTCAGGTCTATAACCCATTTTAAGAATAAATTAACATAAATACTTTGAGACGTTAACGTCATTCATGACGTCATTCGACACAGAAAATTTACTCACAAAGGAAGCGGTGACCACGTCGCCCCAGCTGTACTGCTTCTGGGGCTGTTTAGTGCAGTCCCCGAACTCCTTTCCCCAGGGCGCCGCGTCCCACAGCACGGGGGGCACCAGCGTGATCAGCTGGTCGCTGAAATCCGGCGGCTGGGGTCCCGGATCCACATGGCTGCCCTGAAAATAAAAACGACAAAGTTATGACATTACCAGCGTTAATTAAGTAATGGTTTCGTGACAACACCTTCGCTGTCGTCGCTATGATGTCCACAGTAAACATATTCTTAAAGATTTTTCCACAAATACGTGATGGTATTAAACATACAATAAACATTATCAATTCTATATATCTGCTGTGTAGATTAAGTTAACATCATAATTATAGGGCTATATTTTTCATGCATATTTTATATTAATTTTACATCATATTAATTTTACAATCGCACCTTTTTAACACAAGAAACTAATCATGGTTCCAATGTAAAACGGGGTGATCTCGCAAAATTTGGTTTAACATGAAAAAAAATATCACGCCTGCAATCCCCGAATTCCCGTGTAGTACACTCCAACGTTTCACCAGTTACGTTTAGGTCCCATGGATAGGCGGTGACCCTATTGCCATTAGTATTGGTCTAATGTAATACAAATCAAGATACCTTTACAATAGCTTCAGCGAGCTCCTTGTACTTGTTGAGGTAGATGTCGAGGGTGTGCGGCCCGAAGATCGTGGAGGCGGCCTCGTAGCGCTGCGCCTGGAACCAGAGGGGCTTTAGGTACCTGTCGTACTACGTAAAGTATTGTTAGACTATGATTACTTGATTTACTTTAGTCAGAATACGTACACTACTACAGGGCGCGACGGCGCTCATTGGAGGAAGCCTATGTCCAGCAGTGGACTGAGATAGGCTGATGATGATTCACCAGAAACCACTAGGGGCATTTTTTCGCTTAGGATCACTTAAGGTTTACCATGCAGAACAAGTGAGTATTCATTTAAATTTCTCACCCGCAAACGGCATCACAATTGGACTTTGTAACAAGCATACCTGATACTCCTCAGGCGTGGCGATATAATCAGAGTATATGTTGGACAGTCCGGCCAGCACCACCCGCTTGGCGCCGGAGGCCTTAGCGACCACGTTCCTCAACCGTCGCCCGGACATTGTGGTGAACTCTCCCGGGACCGCTGCCAGGAACAGCCCTCCGATCTTGGCCACCGTACAGGACACGATACGCGGCTGCCATTCGTAAGGGAACTTAGCCTGAAATTTTGTTAGGGATTCTTCTCAGTTTCAGGTATTATAATATGATTTTATATTTGACAGAAATACAATTATTTATTTAAATATTAATTCAAAAACTTAGATACTTATACTTTTATATAAGATTGTAGTTAATAAACAGTCAAATACAGTTATTTCTGCGTGGATTTATAGTTATAATAAGTAGTAGAGAGAAACCGGGCAGAAGTCATCCATATCCAAGCCTTTGTGTCCAATAAAAAATATTTTACTCAATAAACGACTAACGATTCCATACAAGGTATATTGTTAATTGCGAAAGAAGATTCTACACAAAATAAAAAAATATGATTGCTGCGTGAGATAATTGCAAGCAGTATCAATTTAAATATTAAACAAAATATGAGTTGCGTCCTATCGTGGAAAATTTAAGAATATTGAAAGGACTTTATGGTATCAACAAAACAAAAAGGTAAAGACAAAAATAATAGTTTAAGCCCTTACCCGTCCAGTCGCTAACAAGATAGGCTTAGGAGCATGACACTCGATGTCTTCCTTAGTTGGTTCTGCGATGAAGTCCCTGACAGCGTTCCACAGCGGATTGGAGGTGGTGGTGCCCTGTGTGAAGTCGAACGCCCCCGGGCCGTCCGTGGTGCCCGCCGCGAAACTGTACCCCATGGCCGGTAGACACCCAGATACTTTGGCAGTCTAACGACAAATTTAGGAAATGAATTTTAAAAATACAGTTCTCACATTCTTTAAACTTTGATTTTAATTGTAGTAAACAGCGTAACTAATTCTATATTGCCCGTTTTAAATACCTCAAGGCCAATTTTATTCATATTAGGTACTCATAGTATTACACGATGGATACAGAATAACAATTATTTGAAATGAGAATATTTAATGAGAAGAATTAATTAGAAAAACCTATTTAATTATTCAAAGGTTTTACCGTATATAAATATATGATTATGTATTGAGTCGAGAATGTAATAAACTAACAACTTGAGATATCATCGGTGTATTTAATGTATCATGATTCAGTGCTCAATACACAATTTGTTCCGTCGTAGCCGGTTTTAACAATACTGTGGCGTGAATCACGATAGTTTTAAAAATCCCCGAATAATGCTAACTTGAAAACATAACTATACATCAATGTTACTAAATCCAAAAGCATAGATAAATGAAAATTCAATATTTTCTTTAAACAATGTTTATTGTCTTAAAACTTAAATTCTACCTATTATATCTACCCTAACTTAATTTTATAATAAGAAAGGAAAGTATTATTTTAAAATATATGTATATAATAAATTACTTTAATCACGAACAGTTTCTGCACACTGCCCATCTATAGTCCTACTATACCCTTCTTGGCAACCACCAAAACGCAAGGATGTAACTCTCTGTTTATTATCAACATTCGATGTTCTGTTCCCCATGTAAATCACTATGGGCTTTAAACAATCCCCGTTGGCTGTTATCACTAGTCCCTCAGGACACGTTTTTTCAGTCACAACATTAACTTTACCAGGAAACACAATTTTATCAACACTTGCACTTTTATTAGTCACTTTATAAATGTTTATATTAGTCCTATTATTAAACCCTGAATTCAGTTTATTGAAACTGTCGTCCCTGTTATTTGCGTTGCCGTATCCCGCCGATGGAGTTGTGTAAGTATTAGTGGTTGATGGCTCAAGATGTTTATCATTGTTCCAGGAATTATCGTAACTATTAATTGTTTTACTAGTGTCAAAGTTCCGCTCCAAAGATGATTCGTTATCCTTTTCTCCTGTAAAATATTCCTTTCCTTTGTTATGTTTTGCATAATGAGTGTGACCAGTGTGTTCGTGTACAACTGGGCCATTGTCTTCGGTGTGAAATGTGTGGTGTGGCCAACTGGACGTGTCTTCTTTCGAATATCTGTACGCTCCATCTGAATGGCTTTGTTGTTTATTAGCCAATAAGTCATTGACTTGTTTGTTCACGCTTTCTACCGTTCTCTTGAGGGAATCCACTACGTTGCTAAAAACATTATCGTTTTCTTTACTTTCATAGCTATGTTCATGTGTATTGAAACCATATGCATCATGTTCTGTTCCATGAAAATCATCGGTTTTACCGCCATATATATTCTTGACAACACCAGAATGAATACTGTTTAATAGTATTAAATGAACGAACGTTATAATTCCTACGATTTTCATTTTTTGTACAACACAATAATCGTAACGCGTTTGATGCTATAGAACAACAGATGGCTACTAAGATCGGTAGTACGTCTCGCAATTATAAGTACAGCACGCTGGGGTTAATTGGACAATATACATACAAGCATTTCTCGAATTAGAATCGTAAAAATTTAATTTAAAGTATGTCACTGTACATACTTCTTTGATCACATTTAATGAATGCTTTGATTTATTTTTCGTCGTTAATTTCGCAATTTCTATTTGCACGTATAATTCCACATTTCAATTTTTTTATTAAATGATGCTACTTTTAACCATGTTACATCCATATTAGGTTAATGTATTTTTACAATCCTTCCATTTTTATTCTGTGTGTGTACATACAACACTTTGGCACAGTCTTACGTTCCGTCATTGCTCAATGTAATAAAAAAAATTAAAAATAGAAAACCGCGCCATCTCGCTCGCACGCGGCGTACCCAAAATACAGACGGGACGACCTAGTTGTATACATAAACTTATCTGCTGGCTATGTAAGCTTTCAGCTATCGGGTCAATGTACTCAGTGCATTGAATAGTTAATAGTTAATTTAATAGTTTCATATCAAAACTCTCCTTGGAGTAACAGATACATAAGTAAGTCTTGCACGTTTACAGCACATGATAGTTATTACAGCTATACGAACAATTAATAGAAAAGTCGTCATGTCACTTAAAACCGATTTCTTTCGAGCAACCCATATATTAATGTTTTTGCATACTATGCATATTCTCTCTAGAAACTCTCTGTGACTATTTCTATAAGATACTAGGTAGTGTGTTTATAGCTACCACTATTAAACATCAGTGAAAACCGATTAATATATACAAATTTTTGAAAATAACGCTGTTCTATCACTCCCCTGCCTTACCATGTGCGACAAAATGACCTTTGAAGATAACGGTCTACATCAAGCTATAAATATTTACCAAGAAGCCGGAGAACTTGTTTTGTTTACCTTCATATAAACAGTCATCAAACATGCCGGTTATTCCCATTTTTTTTTATATATATTTCTTGCAAACCGCAAATATCTAAGACATTTTTATTTTTCCCTGTGTACTAAAAATAGTTATCAGCTGCCAGTCATCGTTCGCAATTTAAAGTTTAAATTGCGAAATTTTAAACTAAGGTATTTATGTGTCATTACTTAATTGACTTGTAAATTAATTTTAATGTTAATAGGTCATAAAGTCCTACACGCACTAATAATATAACTCATTAATTGCTCAATATTGACAATTAGCATATATTTACATAGATGAAATGAATAAGTATGAAAAGCTTTAATATTCGCAGTATTACTTCAATATTTTTTATTCAGGAATAATAAAATCTTGGCACACATATAATACAATGAAGAAAAAAAAGGCGGGAAATAACCAGTGCCAACAATTCATATTCCGTTGTACCTATTTTTTATTGTGATTTTTTCCGCAACATTATAAGACCGCTTGTCGAGTGTAATATGTATTTTAAATTCATCATAGTAAGAATAATCACATACCAATGTGCTATGTAGAGATAAATATTATTTATTTTATGTTATATAGATTCATAACATCACATCTGTAATCAGCAAGGGGTGGGCAGAGAAGTTTAGCATACTACCACGTTTCATCAGTTACGTTTATATCCCATGGAATAGATGGTGAGCTCATTATTATGTAGATTCGTTAGCATAATTCGCATACTCACTTCATTGAATGTTTCTGTGACTGGATCGTACGGTGTAACTGTCTGGTTGGGCATCTCGACAAACTGGTGGACGATGCCCAACGGTCCTGTCAGGTCTTCGCCAGGTTGGCTCAGCACTTTCTGATATATAACAGTATTATAAATAGCACTGAAAAATTACAAGTTTTTTTGATATGGAGCATATGACTCTATAGTTTTGTGCGTTAAGGACATTTTGCCAGCGATTAGTTGAATCATTATAGGTCACAAAATAACAATTTGATAAAATGTAATCTTCTACATTTTAAAGACAGACCTTTTGTAACGCTTTTGAACAAACAAAGATATTTTACTTGCTTATTTACTACCTTATATAGAACATACATATATGTATGATATAGGAAATAATGCTATTTGTTGTGATAGCTCCTATATTGAAGTAAGGAGGCGTGGCTATTTAGTTCCGTATTGGACAGTTTAGATAGAGTAGTATATGTAGAAGTGGCAGCGCACCATGGCGGCGTTGAACATCTTGGTGGCGATGATGCGCGTGCTGTCGAACATGTCGCGGCCGGGCCCCGAGGCGAAGCAGCGCTCCTTGGGCAGCGCGCACAGCAGCCGCTCCTGGTCGCAGCGCGCGCGCGACCGCTCGCAGCGCGGCCCGCGCGTGTTCGGCGACACGTCGCCCAGGCTCGACGACGCGAACGCGCACACCGCGCGCCCCTGCGCACCGCACGCTACTCACACCACTCGCACCACTACACGATACCATACACACACACACACTTTGTTGCGCACCACGTACAGCAAAACAACAACAATAAAAGCAAACTGGGTAACAACGGGCGCCGTCGTCGCTTGGAGCGATCTCTCCCAGGCAACGACCAACTCACACATATCACTCATATCTATGTGTTATTGTTACATCATTTTCGTTCTATTCACGCTGTTATTATTACCTCCTTTCGTAAAGGGGAAGCAAACTGACGGAAAATGTCTAATTCCTTACGGACCTAACGTGCTTCTACTACATTCATCACTCTCTCTTCTTGTCTCTTAGCGATGAAGAGAACAGACAGAATGAACTTAGATGTTTGAGTTTCGTTGTAAGCTATGAAATATACCTACATATAAAGTACTTCATACAGTCAATATCCATCAAAATGAAACCTCAAATATTGGAAATATATCGAAAAACAATTAAAAATACTTCATTCCTAACTGTAAAAAATTTAACAGACTGCATTTTCTCGTTGTTTTTTCTTTTCTACCTTCGCTTTGTTCTTTAATTAGCCTTAACATTATATCAGGAGCTATGGATGAACCAAATGCAATAAAAAATATCACAGTCATGAGCACTCTTACTTTTCCCGGCAAAGTGTTATTTCCGTTTAACGCCTTCTCACATAACAAGGAAGCATATCCCACGTTGTCCGAGGAGATGAGCCGGTTGGTGTTGTTCATGCTGGTCGGGTGGACCGCGAACCAGTTGATCACACCCAGGACTTTAGTGCCGGAGAGAAAGCGAACTTGAGCCAAAGTCTTGTCCACATCGTATTGGTACCTTAAAAATATTACTATATGTTTTCAGAAGAAATCAATCATTCTAACTTACACTACGTTGAAGAAGATTATTAACCAACAATTATGAAATATAATTGAAATTAAGGTCAAATTTAAGCATCAAAACAAATTAAGACAAGTAATCATTCAACCAGTTGATAAGTGTCCTTCAGGATAATATAACATTCTTTTTAACTTTATTATTGTTCAACCCCTGGCCTTTCATCATTTAACTATTGAACATTTGTCTAGTCATTAAATACTTTTTAGCGTAAAGCATTTTAATAAGCGATTTTCAAAGTAAGATAAACTTTGTGTCGTTAATTGCTTCAGGGTTTGTACCCCAGAACCTTGTAGCGAGTGTATTATTTAAGGCGTTAGACTACCACGGCGATAATCCGTTTTCATTATTTGCATATTTTCGCAACGTACTTGGCTCTCTCCTCGGACGGATTCCGTAGATACGAGGTCGGAGATCTGTTTATGTTCGCGTCCAACAACTCCGTTTCACCGTACTGCATTCTTGCCGGTTGTATATTTTTGTGAGCTATTATTATACTCTGGAATGAAAATGTTAAATTTATCAACGTATTATTTACTACAAGTATATAAATTGTTGTATGTACATAGCTGTGATTGCACAAAAAAGCACCGTAAGTGAAACGACCTGTATTTGTCTAAATCGCTCAATAGATGGCGCTGAGTGAATCAAAAATTTAAAGTAATGTCAAAAATGAAACAAAATTAATAATTATGTCTATCCAAAATGTCTTCTCAATTGTACACTGAAAAAACCTATTCGGACTTTAAAATAAACAGGTTTTGTTTTCGTCCTTTTTTTCTTTGTATAAATTTAATTTAATTTATATTACATGTTTCCACTCAGATAATTCTCTAATTGTTATCTTCATGATCATGTCCTATTAAATTAATGATCGGTCAGTGTACACATATCGTTCAAAAAGGCAATGAAATTTCTATTTGGAAATCGATTTATATTCTATTTAATCTATAGATACTAATAATAAAATAGAAGCGAGAATCAAATCGATTCGACGAACTGAAGATCGAGCTCTATGGCGTGCTATTGGAGAGGTTTATGTCCAGCAGTGGACGGAAATAGGCTAATAATTATGATGATGATGAGAACCAAATCGCTTTTACTATAAGAACTTCACACAATGTACATAAAACTATACACACAGTAATTGAAACATTTTTCTATTTATTCGGCGAACACGCAAAATTTAACTAACCCTATTTAAGTATGTGTGGCGCTAACTTATTTTTCTAACTCAAAATATATCTTATTTTCTAAGGTGGATAAATCGTTTTGGCGCGGGAATGCGACCGAAGCCACAAGTTAATAGCTAGTTTATAATATCATAAGCAGTTAACTGCACAGTCCTATATCATACAAAACAGCTAATTCAGATAAGAAGTTTCTACACAGACGCTAGTGTGGCGACTGATTCACATCTCACGAGACTCGCGAACGTGTCGACATTTGCCTAATTGTGTTATTTCTTTCGAAACTAGTATTTCTTGTTCGACATTGAGCTTCGTTTGTTTTTAATTATTACAGTGCAATTTTTAGAATTGTGTTATGTGGTGATCTGGACAATATAATAATGAAAACCGACTAACGGTTGAGGTCAAACGTTTCCTGTCTTATTGGGTTTTGCCACGCCATACAATGTTAAACATAAACATGCTTTTTGTGTTCAAGTTCGAAAGTAAAAAGACAGAGAGGGCTTTTGTTTCAGTAATAAATATAAGATACACTGATGACGAATGACGAATAAAGATGGCTGAAAGCTAAATAGGATATTTATTAGGGTTGCCAATTACATTCTGAAAGGTAAGGAGTTTGGCAACACTAATTAATAATGTATAGTGAAATTAGGAAAATGGATTATATAAATATTCAATATCAGTGTCAATTTTGCAATTATCAGGTTTGTAGTCAAAATAATGTGTTCAGTCAACATCTGTACCTTTAGTATTCCAGATATATAAGCAGCATATGTCTCTTTAACGAAGCCGAGGATGGGCAGGTCGAAGAGGAAATCCATAAGGAAGCCTCCTGGCGTGGAGTGTGTATGGGTACCGCTCAGGATGACGTTCTGCTCGTTGTAGATTTCCCCGTAGCGCTTCTGCAGGCGTTTTATCACCTGGAATTCGGTGAATATCTTAAAAATAATTCAGTTACTATTCGAATTCAAACGTATTCAATTCAGAATCAGAAAAATCAGCAAAATAACAGAAATATAAAAGGTCAAAAACCTCTTTCCGTATACCGATGCCCATCATACCCGCATCCACGGAAACAAACACTATCCTGCTGCCATTATCTTCGTCCTCCAGGACAAAGGCTCTTGAAAACTGTCTCAAATGTATCCCCTGGCCGGATTGCTCGAAATTCGCGTATCCCATCTGGAAGACATACAAAAATGTAATGATAATTATCACAGTACTTTGGACGTGTAAAAGATTAACAGACATAAAGTTTACATAATTCAAAAAATGGTCAACTATCATACAATTTTATTTAGAAATCAATGTAACCAACTGACAAAATTGTGCATACTTGTAACGGTAATTATTCATTTAAAGCTCGATATTCGTATCAAGTCTGTAACTTTACGGCATACTTTTATTTTACACGACAAGTAAATGAATATATGGACGAAATTTATGATGAGACTTGGCAACACTTATCTGATTGAAGGATTAACTATGGCAAGCAAGGAAAGAAAGTTCAACTCATTTTTTTCTTTACTAACAAAAATAATACTGCCAATATTAATAATGACTACAGTATCTTCTGACTACTTACTCATAATGGATCCAAAACAAGACAGAGATAAAAAAGAAGATAGAAGATCTAAGTACAAAATTTCAAACCGAAATTTCAAAAGAATAATGATTTTGTACCCACCGCATATTTTTAACCACTATTTCAAGCTTCTGGCAGTTAAATTCCTCAAAATACTTCATTATTGCTTGCCTAGTCCATAAAAGGAACCCATTGTCGAAATTTCGTAGTTCTTGCATCGGTAGTTTCCGCTCTGCGTTGATGAGTCAGTCACGTGAAAAATGCTCCCTCTTTATTTAGTTTATACCAGTTTAAATTTTACGTCCTGACGCAATTCTTATTCATATTCGTCATACAAACATTTATACTTAGTTTTAATCAAGCCCAACGCCCCTAGGGTAAGCAGCCAAGGTCACAACCACTGGATCGATTGGCCAAACATTAATACTTATTATTATATGGAAACAGGTATACATATATATATGCCAAGTTTGGATTACAGTATTACGAATAAATGCTAAAACATTTAAAATTATTAAAAAAAAAATAGAGAAAAACATAATATACCTACGAATTCCAAGAGTTACAAAGAGGTCACATGCGTTGCTAATGTAAACGCGAGCCTCTAAATAGTAATAATTGGCGTCAATGCGCTATGGCATTGGGTATTTTGACACCATTTTCCGTCGCTTCAAATCAAGTTACATATAGGTATTTCAAATACATTTTACATCAAACCGGATTGGTTTCACGGTTTACATAGGATTCAACGTCACGAAATGCAACGTCGTCGAACTGATATACATATGTATATAAGTTTGTATATTATTATATACAAATAGCTGATGGCACTGCAGTCGTTTTACCTGAGCATCTAATATTCTTATCGACTAACATGTAACATTAACAAACCTAATTGTCACTAACAGTCCAAATTATATCCCTATTCGAGGACTGTTAACAGTTGACATCTACCTTACTTGCTTCAAATAATCATGAAAACCAAAACATACAACAGTCAAATTGAATACAATACGTAGTGTGATGTTCGATGCAATTTTATCAAACGCTCGACAATTTTTGACAAACCGGTGATGTTCGAAACAATTTTATTAAACACTCGACAATTTTTGTACCAACACGTGATGTTCGTATCAATTTTACCAAACATTTTCCTGACAATCAGACAATTTTAACCAAGTTTATTTAATACTACATAGACAATCGAAAAATATGTAGATGTGTAGTTCATTTTAAGCGTGTAACATTATTATTGTAAATGTATTAATGAATCACGTTACAGCGACTCAGCTGGAGAGCTGCGTCAGTGTCTGATGATGCGCTGTCGTAATTAAATACATAAAGGATTCCGGTACCGATGCGATCATATCCTAATGCCATACCGTGTTTGCGCACTTTAATTAGATAAAGCTGAATTATTTAATGATAATTCAAGGAGTATTTGTCGCTAAAGTTTTATTAACGAACGAGTTTTGATTTGTATACCCACGTGCATATATAATGTGACATTGGCCTCCTTACTGACGTGTTTACATAAAATATATCTCTACTCCTTAACCAAAATTACTAGGCACATTTCATTGGACGACTACGTAACTTGTTATTTACAGCTTATGTTATTAGTTTACTACCTTTAACTAAACTTTAACTATTCGAATAAAATCACCATCAGCCCGTTTCACTGCTGGACATAGGCCTTCCCTAAGGTGGTTTTCGCCCCATAGTCATAGGCAAAGTTCCCACACTGGTAATGCCACCCATTGGCGAACATAGCATCTAGCTATGCCTAGGTAACTGCACTAGGCCGGTCGCTAGAACCTTCTACATTGTATAGCTAGGTGCACCACGAGCGAGTGAGGCTGGCTTAAGGTCCTAAGACGGAGCTTGAAACCCCCTACACTATGGGGTGTTAATTAATAAATACCATAATGTAGTGTCCTGACAGGGATACTAGAGTACATCGTGCTACCTTTGGCATTATTGTAATAACAAAGTAACGTATCTATGGCTCTGAGCCAAAGGCCTCCTGGAGTATCAAGGTTCCTTTTATATAATATTGACATCAAATCATAGACTGCGTACAATGTAACACACGTGTACAAAACTTGAACAGTCAAGGCCGATGTGGAACCGCCTTGCGTTTCTTCTGCATGGCATTGCAACACTGAAGCTACTGACATTTAGGTAGGGTTTAAATGGTCAAATGATCATGACCCCGTCGACTAAGCACGGAGAATATTCGAATATATATATAAAAATTAAGAAATGTACCACATCAAGCATATACTTTAATTTTTTACTTTAATAATAAATTTCACATTTTCAGTTGAGCGCGCCGTATCCGGTTATCGTTGTGTCATCTATACAAATTATTAAATTTGGAGTGTCTGTTCGTAATATTCAACTAACCGCTTTTTACTAAACGCATATTTATGTATACATGGTACATATACCCAAATAACATTTTTTTTTTCAATATTTATCCATCTGTCTGTTTGTTTGTTATGGCAAATGTTTGGCATGGCTGGACCGGTTTTGACGGCATTTTCACTGGCAGATAGCTGATGTAAAAAGGAGTAACTTGGCTACTTTCATTTTAGAATTATAAGATAAAGTAATAAATAAAATTGGTTTGGTCTGTTTGTAATAAATAAAAAATTCCGGGCAGGACGACGTCTGCCGGGTCAGCTAGTATGTATAATATAAACTTTAGTGATCACGGTGTCTTAGTGTTGTAGCATGATATATTTTGATTTTTTGATTGTAAATTAAATATACTCTCCAATTATTTCAATCAACGATGTAGTCAATTCGTCTAGTGTAGTATTCAATTAAAGGTCAACTAAAAAAGTTTCTCTGATATTTTACTCAAATACTTACTGTCTTTTTATGCCATACATTTTTACACGTATTGAATAACCAGTATATGTACATCTTAAACGCAGAGTTTAGTCCACTGAATTGAAAATAAGCTCGTTCAGTCATAAACCGCAAAGGAAATTGAAAGTTATGGGCCCGTCCAATAAAACTGTAGACAACTTACAAAACCGATCTCAGCCGGCGGACCGGTCACATCGGCGATACCCACTCCGACGCGCAGCCCGTGGGATGCGCACGCGCAGCACATCACACACAAAACTGCTAACAGCTTCGCCATCCTAGGAAAATAGTATTTACATATTAATATAAATTATTCACATTACAGAACACAAAAATATTCTGTAACAATATCATTAATATTAACTTTTCATTGTCATACAGGTGGAAAATGTTTCACCTTCCACAGTTCATTAGCACTCTATCAAACAATGTTAAGACTTAAAGTTAGTCTCAGATCAAGCTCAGATAGGTTATTGAACATTTTGTATATTACAAATTTGTCGCTTGTACATTGTATGTTAAAACATTTTTATATTAAGTTTTATTACTACTATTGTTGAAAGCATTGAAAGTATTCTAGGTAGCCAGTGTTCTTTCAAAAATATGTGCAACAGTTACGAAATGAAAATGTTTGAGGCAAATAATTTCTTTGGCCTATTTAATGCTAGGTGTTACCAGTCCGCGTTAATTATAAAATAATATAATTGATATTTATTTGCTAATTAAAATTACTTTCATATTTTTTATAGACTTATGTAACTAGTTAAAAAAAAACTAAAATTTTAATATATTAAAACCGTTAAATACCTATGAATCATAGCAGGCAGAGTGAATTTGACATTACTCTGTACAGTAGTTTATTTAGAACTTAATAGTTTTTCCCTTTTAAATATTCCTTATGTTGATATTGTTGATCCTTACTTTTGATAATTATTACCTATTACTATAGGTATTAAATTTTCTTTTCATCTAATGTTTGTATTATTTTAGTAACAAATTCAAAGTTTTTAAATCATACATACATTGTTCGACATACAGTCAATGACAGATTACCATTTTATAAATGAACTTGTGTTACTGACGTTGAGTTGAACAAAATCAAGCACTATTTTTCCTTTTTCTTTGTATATTATACGGATATAGATTACCTAAATTAACTGGATTCATAAACATATTAAATTAAGTCTAGACATTAAATATATGTTTATTCATATACCATTAATAATTACATATGCATTATGAATATTTTTTGTAACGGTACATTAGTCTTTTAGGAGCTTGGTAATTTAATGAGCTGATTTAACAAAAATCTTAAGACCCATGAATCAAAAATGTACATAAATTTAACAGCGGAATAATATAATGACTTCACTGTCCTTAATACGTATTGCACTAATTAATAATTCATAAAAATAATTCCAGCAGAATTACGTCAGCCTGACGATAGAGGTGGTTTAACAATCTGCGAAAGGCTGCCGGCAGAGGCTGAATGGAGCAAGCCGAGGACAGGGTGCAATCGCGCTCATTGGGGGAGGACTATGTCCAGCAGTGGACTGAAATAGGCCGACGATCATGATGATGGACGATAAATAAATGTGACTGCAATATTAATTTGTACTGGAATAATTAATTTAATCATCATCACCCCATTTAACGCTCCACTCTTGGACATGAATCTCTTATCAGCATAAGACGGGTCAAGGCTATTCATTATGATGAAATAAATAATTATAGATTCCATTCCATATAAATATTCACGTAATTATTCGTTTAATATAAATTTTCATCGCGCTTGCAACACTTACATACATATTATGTATATGTATGTACTCGTATGTATGAAATACGAGTAAGGACGCAGTTACACTATTAGGGTTTTACTGAATCGGTATTGTATTTGTATACGGATTACAGTATAAAACTCTAACACTTTTAACGGTATCAGGTTTACCATACGGTGTGAATATAATCATTATATTTTGTACGCCACTGGATAACGGTATACCAAAATGTTTTCGGTAACCGTAACGTGTATAAGCCTGCTAATGTCATAAAGATCCAATAAATAGATCTTCATACAAATGACTACATCTCAGGTAGCAGTGATTCACTTCATAAATAGTCATTGACATTGACAGCGTTGGAACTGTCCCGCGCGCCGACTTCCGGGGAACGTGAGATGATTTAGAATAAGCACTTAGTAGATTGCGTCGCGATTGGAGGAAAGTCGAGAAGTTAGACGGCCGCTGTGCGTGGGCCATTGTAGCAATTATGGGATAGAACACTTATAATTATAGTTGAAGTAATGATTTCGATCACAGAAAAAAAACGTTCAGAATAATTATGCAGGTGTGACAGTTATGTTGTGGACGCACTTTTCTTTCTATAATTAGCCAGTAGTAAATAAATTGGGGGAGAGCTATGTTTAGCAATGGACTGAGATAGACTGATGATGATGAACTAAAGAGGCCCGTGGTATAATGACATTGCACAGATTAATTACAAAATATATTTCTTTACTTATAATAAGTAACGCTATGAGTTATATAACCAATTCATTATATTAAACCTATTACTTAACTTTATCAAATATATACATACGTCACCTAATTATATCAATAGTATTAAATAATTGTATAAAATTCAAGAGAAGATACCTGTTCAATGTTAATTAAATGTAATTTATTCTATCCGTAAATGTATAAATTATTCCCTCGATACCTTCACAGGTAACATATATTTATGTATATATATAAGTACTCTATTACGTATGCCTTATAGTAGGTATACTTATAGTATCTCAAGTACTTGAAGATAAACCGTGATATGAAATAATACTATCTTTAAAACATTGTGAGTCGTGGCCACCGAAAGTAGTGTGATGCCGATGTAGGCCAAGCATGAGATATTATATCTATGAATTTTACTTATAAATCGGATAAAATAAAGCACTATTTTAATGTCCAATTGAATTTAGTATCATATACAAAATTTCGAACAAGATCAGATAAGAAAGTTTAGTAGCCTTTGGGAACATAATCAAACATTGATTACCACGTTGGTCGTGTGGTTGCAGGCGCGACTGCCACTCAGGTCCTGGGTTCAAATCCCAGGCCGGGAACTATTGGATTTTTCTAATTTAGAATTTCTAGTAGTGACTCGGAGTCTGTATCTGTGCCCGGTGTATGGCAATAGGCTCACCACATATTTCATCGGACGTAAACGTGACGCCTACCCCTTCGGAGATTACAGGCGTGAAGTTACGTTATCAAACATTAATTATGGCGGTAGGTACCTACTACCCTAATCTTATCCTATAGCAAGCGCCAGACTACCTACAACCCACATTTTATTCAATACTACATTCAACTAGGTACCTACATATTCGATATATTGAGTTCTGGCTAAGACTAACATTTTTTATGACTGACGTTCCATACCCTACCCTCGCAATTACATACTTTGCTTTACCATCCTCCACATTTGGCTGAACTCTTGAAGTTGACTAATCTGATTAAAGAAAGGGACTTTACAAATTACAAATCCGTACCGGAAAGCATTCCAATCTTGACTAGGTAAAGATAATAGTCGCCTATTTCAACACCGAATGAATCGAAATAAAAAAAAATATAATTTAAAGAGGAACGTTCGATAGTTCAATATAAAATAAGTTACAAGATTGCAATAAATAATGGCGGAATACTTTATCGCTGTATCAAGTAATTGCGTGTTTTGTAAACAACATTTTTATAACATTCTCAATTCTGATCACTTGTCACGTTTGTAAAACTAATAACACAATCATCTGGTTATCGCAATTAATAAATAATAATATTGTAATTATTTTATTATTATGTGCTAAAGTTGGGCGTTCCACTTTGACGGCTTAATAATTTAAGTAACTTATAATAAGTATATCGTTTACGTATGTTAGGTTTTCAACATTTCCTTCGGGTTTTTCTTCTTATTCTCTCTTATTCTCTCTCTTATTCTCTCATCTTATTCTCTCGACCCGGGATTTGAACCCAGGACCTCCCGATCAGCAGTCGCGCTTGCAACCACTCGACTAACGAGGCAGTCAAATTGAGTTACTGGAATAATTATAGATTAGTCATCTTATTCACCTAACTTAAATGGTTTTATGGTAACGTGCCAGTTACACAGATATTAATGTCTATGGTAGTGTCTTATAAGGCAATAGATAAAAAGAAAAAAAACAATACACAATGAATGTACATTCATTTACATATAAGAAGAAGACAACTGTTTAGAACTTTAGACAGTATGATCAATATATAGTATCTATCTGTTTAGTTCGTATCATCCTGCCAGTGATTTGACTACGGCATCGCAAACTCCGCAACCAAATTTCTAGCTCTGATCAGCAATCCTAGCACAATTAATTTACCGTATGCAAACTGCAACGTGCTATTTTTACCTAAATAAACACAAGCTGAATGAACAATACATGCAAAAAACATAATACGCACAGAAATAAAACAATGCATAAGATTCCCAATCATTAGTTTTTGTATTTTCACGAATGCAACAATGGTAAATCGTAGTTTAAGTACCTACTCCGTGTGTGTGTGTGTGTATGAAGACGTAAAAAAATTGAAAATATGTTTTCTCTATTGTATGTTATTGGTAGAGTCCGATCCCACAAGTTTCAGTAGCAGTCAAATTAAGTAGCCGTTGAACCAGATGTACAATTATAGTTTTGACTCGGAGTCTGTGTTTGAGCCCGTTGTATAGAAATACGCTCACCACCTTTTCCACGGGGCGTAAACGTAACTGGTGAAACGTGGGAGTGTGCTAAACTGCCCTGTCCAACGTTAAGTTTTATTTACATGTAATGTTATTATATCTTTTGCAAAGAAATTTTGCGACTGAAGTCAATAACGTAAGAACCATAATAACGATAAAAAAATATTTCTGTTATAATAAATATTGAGTACTTATATACGGTTCAAGCGAGTACATGTACAGATAATTAATGTAAAGATGAATGCACCGAGTTTCACAGTCACCGCTGCACTTTCATCGCGGATGCCGCTAATGCAACTGTGAGGTAAGAGCCGAGTTCAATTATACGAACATTAGAACTTTAAGACATTTACAATTCCCAAGGATCCTTGTTTATCTTGTAATGTATGTATACTTTAAACCAGATATAAACCTATTATATAATATAATAACACTCGAAATCACCTTGAAAGTAAGTATCAGGTAGACTATCATTGTTGTTTATCATACTTTCCTTACGGGATAGGTGCCCAGCACAGAGTGACATGTACCTATATTTATTTTATCAATGCCGTATTGTTTTATTAAAATCTCAATGTCATAAACAGGTTGAACATAATTTATGAAATCGTTATACCTAGGTATTTTATATACGAGACCATTAATGTTACGTTTGAAAAATATTGCTGTCAAAAAGATTTGTAGAACTCAAACCATCGAAGTGCCAAGTTTTTCTATTGTCCAGGCTTGACTCAATATACGTAATCTAAAAAAACTACGGGTAATGCATAATTTAATATTTTAAAGATATAAAAATCTAAGGTAATATTAAAATTTTATATTATTCTATTTAAGTGTACCAACGCGCTCAAATACACACAATTTACATAATAATTAATAAGGTAAACAGATAAAAAGATCGTGTATTCACTAAACAAATGAGTATCGCAAAAAAGGGTTATACGAAATATGTACATATATCAGACAGATCGGTCGCCTTACAAATAGTAGTATTCGAAAGGTTTGAAGTTAAGTAAAAGCACAAAAATAATACCCCGAACCTTGATAAATTAATAGATAATAAAAATAAGTCTAGAATGACGCCTAAAATATATTTCTTTTATGTCCACACATATATACCTAAAATAAAATACTTCTTTAAGTTCATTTATTCCACTTGTCTACCGTACCTATTGCTAGCAATACAATAATGCATAATTATATATCGTTTTATATGTTTTGATTGGTAATGCTATCACATATTACATAATTAAAATTATATTTTTTACTCAAGGCATAACTATGTGCAAATACTTCCGCTTGATCGCACAAATAAAAAAATTGAACAAGACAGTTCGTTAGCGAATGAAAAAAAAACTTACAGTAGTAGCATTTTTTATAGGTACATTAGTAGTTATGTGCTTCCGAGTTTTCACAAAATATGATATGTGACATTCCTTATAAATTTTCCAAAGTTATTTTTATATCACAACATTAAACTACCTTGGAACTTTGTTAATAATGCCAAGGCACCGTCAATTTATATGCGTATATTAGAATGTTTCATTAGCATAATATAATAACATTATACAATGATACAACACTGCAAGTTAAGCACAAAAACATTTAATAAACACGTCAAAAAATCATACGATTCAATTTACACATATTGAATCGGCACGATAAACAGCGATTGACGCAGGTAAGTTTTGTACGTTTCATAGAACAAAGAAAATTATATTGTTTTGAATTTAGAATTGCAATTTTTGCGTTGTTATCGTTGGCGACATTGGGTTGCAATCTTGTAAGCGTCATTAAACGGAGATTATTTCTCCGAAACACGTGATGTATTAT